>VYYI01000278.1:0-37132 GCA_021029175.1 Bilobella aurantiaca | reverse complement strand
GGGGGGGGGATTCGCTAACGTATAATCGCGGATGTCCTTTTAATCAAATTATCGAATGTTACAACGTTTTTGTAACATGATTTCAACAAAATTTTGCACTAAAATATATTTGCAAATATTATTCTCAGGTGCTATGCTATGAGCACACAAATGTATTGATTTAAGAAAAAAAAAATTGAAAATCGCATTTCGCTCAGAAGGCGTGGGATTTTGCATCCGCATTACACGACTTCCTGCGTTCGTCTCCATTGTCAAGAAATTTGGTTGACAGTAAAAACGCCTTACTTCCTTTCATTCTCTAAAAGTTTTGAAAGTGATGGATGGTTCTAAAAATCTTTTTAAAAAATTAGAAAGGTTCTGAAACCTATCTGCTCTACTTTAACGCTATTGTCAAAAATAGGACGTGACACAGGTATCAGTAGCTCTAGTGCAATCAAGTAAAGTGAAAGCGTGCATTTTCTGTACTAATAATTCTTCGCTAGAAGAGTCGTTTAGGATTTTAACGATTTGGCCATTTGCATTGACTTTATTATTATTTGACGTTTTATGAGTCTTTTAGATACCTATAAACTTTTTCGTAAAAATTAATAGAATTTTTTCTTAAATGAAACACGTTTCGGTGAAAGAAAAATCTTGAGTAGTGTTAACACGCAACTTACTTTCTACTCGAGTTAATTAATATGGCATTTCCTAGTTTGGTATCTGAGCGACAGAACCCTTTCATTTGTAATTAAATTACTTTCCATTAACTCAAATTGAGTTGCGCATATCCCACTACTACTTTCAACAAATGAAAATAACGGGATAAAGTATACCATGTTATGCTGCCTACGCAAAATACAGGCCTTTCATCTTGTGATTACTGTACATCTGTGAAAAAAGTAGCAGAAGAATGTTTACTTACATGTGTTTGTTAATCTAAAAAAAATATAAAATGAAGCGCCAAACTTTTATTTTGGCAACTTATTATTATATTATAAAGATACCCATCTTTTTGGAGAATAATATTAATGTGAATAACGATACAAAATAATAATTTACAGCACTTGGCATGCATGAAAACAGTTATTGGTAGTTGAGTCGTCATAGTTATTTGAATGTTTTCCATATAAAATCTCAAAGTACTTTTAATTTAAACCAAATAAGCCCATCCGATGACAGGAGTACTCATATATTTGAATTAAAAGCTTCCTGCCCAGATACGGGCTTGTTTGGCTTACCAAATAATGATAGCAACCACGTTGAAGAAATAATTGACGGTATGCAGTTTCATCATCGTAAAAGTATAATGTGTTTCCAACTACCTTGCCCAAGTAGAAAATGTTGTTTGAATAGAGTAAACAATTTGTAACAAACTTTCTCTTTTAATTTTTTTTGTTTGGTAAACTTTTGAATACATTTATAAACTCATAGCCGTCTACTACGATTTGAATACTTGGAAAATATTACGTCTTTTCCCAAAACAAGAAAAGTTTATTTTTCGTGCCCCATTACCTCCAACCGCTTGGATGGATACGGGGCCTCTTTATCAAAACAAAGTTCCGCAGTTTTTTTGGACTGTGACAAATCGGAAATGAAGAGCGGAAGTGGGACCACTTTCCATATTGAATTCCCCATAAAATGGTTCAAAGCAATTCAGTCCAAAAATCTGAAAACCTCGGGAAAGTAGAGATCAAAGTGAGAAATGCTGCGGAATCTTGAAATAGTGAAGTGGAAGGTTTCAGTTTAGAATTACTTTCGCGGGCTCACCATTTTAGGATCATTCTAAAGGTTGACTGTCGGGAAAAGCCACTTTTCCTGTTCTGAAAAATTGTAAAGAGAAAAATATATAATCTGAAAATCTTTTGAAATACACGATTCAAATCGGAGTCCCAGAAAAAGGAGGCAATTTTTCGCATGAATAAAAGGAGTTCTATAAGAATCAAGATTCCCAAGAGAAATTATTTTTTTGGTAATGATGAACAATACAACTTGAAGTGATTTGTTTACAGTATTATATACTGGATTTTATAAAATTCTTGCCACTTTCCGCTCTGTTGAATACGCTATGGGCGACGTTAATGCCATCAGGTGCTGATCCAGAATTTGGCTTGCTGCAGTAAAAAAAACGCGTGTAAAGCGCTCCTGTGGAGAAAGTTTAGAGAGCAAACCTCTCCTTAGCGAACGCTCACGGAAAGGTACGAGCGGGCTGCCTCCGTTCGCAGCGAAAAGGTTGTTTCAAAAAAGGCTTAATAGAGGCCTTGCATAGCTCAAACACACTAATATTCCTTTCTTTTTCTTTCCAAAATTTACTGAGTATTTTTAAACCGCTACAGTTAAGCGGAAGCAAACGCGCACTTGTTTAGTACTTAATAATGGGTTAGAACAGCAGGATAATAAAACTTTTGTAAAATTTTGTTTTGCGCTTTTACTTAAGGTCATTCTCTAACTTTCTCTTATGAAACGTATCGAAGAAATATTATTAATCCGATCCATGTTTGAAAAAATATTAAAAAGTTTGGGCCGGTAATTTAGAAACCCTCGATTCCATGAAACTTTTAGCTTCCAGTGGGTTCGTTTAAAAAACCAGTTGCAACAGCCGCATTGTCTTAGTTCCGTCGTCCCATGAATGTAAAATTTCCGGACTTTTTATTAAGTTGTAAAAGGGATAGAGAGAAAGTTCATTTAAATTCTTCATCCTCTTCCTTGACTGTTGAGTCAGCTTTTTTGACTCTGTGCTGCCACCAAAGCTCTTCTGAGGCAATTGTTAGGCTTAGGAAACTTGATTGGTGCGGATACGTAAAAGACGGAAGTGCGGGAGAAGTAAAATTAGATTTCGTTGTGAAACGTTTTCACTTGGCATATTCATGAATTGTGCTTAGTACTCCGATTTATAAGGGCAGAGAATTTTAATTCGATATTGAATTATCCAATACTTGCTTACTCAACTTCAACTGAATAACTTACATTTTTTAGTTGCAGTAGATGCTAATTATTTGTTGAGCTATACGTATCTCCAAAATTAAATTTTCGCTTAAGAAATTGCGAAAAATAGAGTTGAAGCTGAGAACAAAATGAGACGTTATCATTATTTACAATCAATTATACACAAATTAGTACGACAATTTTCAAATCTATAGGAAAACTAATGTTTAAAATAACATAGTGATGGCATGCAAGACTTTCTACATCTGAACAGAGTTGATCCGTTTTATATTTGTCTTCGAAGATTTCTCCCTTTTCCCTTCCCATAGTTTTCGTGTCTGTTTTACTTTCCTTCTGTGCTTTGAACATTACTTTCTCCTTGTAGACCCCATTAAGTTGAGTTATAGGACCCTCGGAGCTTCGCCATTAGTTCATGGTTAGGATTAGAGGATGCAGAATGCGGACCAACACTTTGCTCGTAAACTAAACCAAACTTTATGTAAAGAAATTGTCGGTCTGTCCCAAAATGAGTCATAAAACGGACAATAATTGGTAAAGTTGCAAAGCTTTTATTTCAAATTAGAATCTAATAATTCAGCCTGATGTGTGTCTCAATAATATTCTTGTCTTGAATAAAAGCATTACTGCTGTAGTTTTTTTTAACTAATGTTTTCGTTTAAATTGTACTGAACAATTTGAAATCATTCGTCCATTTCAACCAAAATTAACCCTCCTGAAACAAACTTTTGTGGATAACTCTAATGTGTAAAAACTTATTAAATTTGTTAATTTAATGTTTCTTGTTATATAGAACTTTTCTAATTATCATTATTCCATATTACGTCAACCAATTTTGTATGGAAATTCCTGCAGAATTCATTCGTTAAATTTCGAGCTAAGCCTCCGCTACAAAATGTACACGAATTTGAAAGTAAGTTAATTATTTTTTAGCTTTGGAGGGAATAAGCAAATGGGCCATGAAATGCGCTCGAAATGACTCCAAATGAGGGCGTCTACTCTAATATCCAATATATCCTCCATAAATAACATCAATCCGGCCATCTTCAAACGTACATTTGAATCATTTCAACTTAAGTGTTTCGAATAATTTTGAAGATTCCTAAGTGAGGTAATAAAATTATGAAGCAAAGTTAAAAATAATCTCAGTTTCAAGGAAGTATCAGCCGATAAATTTCCCTCCCGGTACTTTCCCTCACTGAGACTTTCCCTCCCCATTGAAAAATTATGCTATTTTCTCAAATAATAATAAAATATGTTTTAGGTTCCAATTTAAATAATTAAGTTTAGGATTTAGTTTAGTAATTTTTAGGTTTGGTTTAAATAATTAAGTTTAGGATTTAGTTTAGTAATTTTAGGTTTGGTTTATATAATTAAGTCTAGGTTTTGATTAAGTGTTTAGGATCATTGTTAGGTTTAAGTATCCGGTAATCGTTTAGTTTGACAAATAGAAATTTAAAAGATGTCGCTTTTATATTTTATCAAGGTCTCTCAGAAATTTGGACAATACGGTGTTATTGTCCTTATCAGATGAACTATACTGCATTTTACATTATAGCCATAATACAGCTGTATTTTACCGTAATATTGTGAATATTGAGTTTCAATTTTCTTTAGTTTCCATTCATTTCAATGGAATCCAAGAAAATAAGAAACGGTTGAAAATGTCTGTTTTTATCTGGTTTTTCTGTCTTTCTTTCGGTTTGAAGCTCGCCCATACTTGGCAGAAAATCAATTAAGACAAAGTGTATTTCGGCAGCTTAGCCTGCAATTCATTCTATTTTTGTTTCTAGTGCAAAAATCGAATCATTCCCAATTCAGCTGAACCCGATTTACGGAGTCGATATTTATAGTAGTGGAATTGACTTTTGATGGCAATTTATTGTACAAATTTGTAAAATAAAAATCTCGTTTTGCTGTCGTAATCGTCCTTCATTTTTTCTCATTAGGAAAAATCGGAATGTTGGTATTACGAAAAACAGCTTAAATGGCAAACGCAATGGACCTTGCCATGTTGAATAATGTAACAATAACTTTTTATTTCTAACTTTACAAAGTTACTTTCACTTCTCTTCTTTCTCGAGACGGCCAAATTGTCAAATTATTAATACGCACACTACTTTCCATCACTCACAAGTTCAAACACTTACTTTCAATTTTATTTTAGAATTCCACCTACAGCAGCATTAACTGAAATTGAACTAAAGGTGGATAATTGAAATTGGAAAATTATAGGCGGTGGCGGCTCAAGAAACGAAAATATTTGTGAGTGGGCGAAGAAATCAATTAATTGCTTCTCAGAGTTCCAGATCAATTTTCGGTTGCCTTTTCATGGTTGATGCTATTCCAAATATTGACACTGAGAAAGAAGGGCGCGTTACGAGTTGTCCAGAATCGACCGGATTCGCAATCTAACCCAATTTATCCAATAGTATATGATCTCCAACATTTCTGAAAGTATAGAATATAAGTTAAAATGTATTCAAATATCTGTAGCTTATAGTGTGGTACTCACCGTTGCAGAATTTCCATGTGCTTTCTCCAGCTTCTGTTGTCAAAATTCGTAAAGAATAAGAAGTCTTTTATGGTTTTTCTTCCCAGCTTCTCTGTCTATTCTTTAATGCATTCACAGCATGGCACCATATCATATTGCAAATCAAACTGCTTCGTTTTTACCTTTGAAACTGCTTTGGATGCAATAACGTGCAAAATTCAGGTTGCAAAACGCATGGCTAATCGATTGAGTACAGGATTTGTTACGGCTTTCACAAATGTTCGTATAGCTTTTAACTTGATTAGAATATTAGATTTAGGGTTTCACATGGGATTTGAAATGATAGTAAATGTTATTGGGTATTTTAGATTTAAAGTCAAATCCCTTGAACAATAAAAAAAAAGGTATATCTCTAAAGAAAATATTGACAATGCATATGCATCCGAAAAAAAAACATTTTTATTACATTCCGAGGTATACGTCTTTTTTACACAGGAAATAGGCGAGTAGATAAAAAAGAAGTGATGAAAGTGAAAGTAAGGGATAAGAAAGTGGTTTCTGGATAAAATGAAATAAATCGTTGCTTTCACTGGAATTTACAAGCCAACATGATAGTTCTGCAATAGCTTCTTATCCGCCTTCGCAACAATGGTAAAAAGATGGATATTCGTAGGGAAATTAGTATAGAAATGATTTTGGCGAGTTCCACAGAAATCGAGTATTGTTATTTTAGAAAATGTCCAAGTATAACCTGACGAAATTGATAGGAGAATACTGGTATAATTTATTCTTTGGGCAAGCATAAGCAGCAGCGTTTTAATAAAATTGCCTTAATAACCTTTGTTTTTAAAACTTAACGACGTAAACCCCTAATGACGCTCTTAATCAAATTTCACTTGTGGGAGAATTATTCCTATGGTTTTGACTTATAGAAGCTTAAGTTCAAGCGATGGTGGAAGTTCTTTATTATCAGAGAAAGCAAAACTTTCGAAGTTAAAGAAAGATTGTGCGTAAAAACGTTTGGTAGTTTCCGCCTTTGGCTCACTTCCTCTCTTCTTAATGACTCCATTATAATTTTAACATTATCTTTAAATTAGATATCGGACCGAAAATGCAGTATTTTTTAAATATTAAATTGTCTTACACGTTTTTGACAGATTTTTTTTTAGATCATCGATTTCCTTGTTTTACCTTGATTTGCTGCCAATAAAGCATTGGCTTACCAAATATTACCTGTTAGTCCCACTGTTCTTGGACGACGAGCTTGTTTTTGTTGAGTGACTTCAAGTACATTTATATTTCAGTCCTGGCGTTACTGAAAAAAAGGGATCCATATTTGTGCCGAGCTTTTGAGAGATCATCCGCCACAGTCACGCACTCACGATAGAAGCCTCAACTTTTAATATATTATAACAAATTATGTATTATACATTGATCACATTGGAGAAGTATTTGTAAGGCATTGTTTTGCATTTAAGTTTTAATTAAAACGGTACTACGGTTTGTTTCGCGAAACAGCTGTACTCCCTCTTCTTTTATAGCACAATGTGCTATATTTTCATTTCCAAAATTATTTTTTTTTCCTTTTAGTGAATTGATTGAAAATGTCAGTGCTGACGCTGAGTACTGTTCAGAGTTGTGTAGATTCTCGATTCTATATCTATGTGATTTATAAAACTCACTTTTTAATGAATGCGAAAGAAAAACATTAATGTAAACATTTTTTGCTGGCAATATTTCAAAGAAAAATACGCTCTCGCTAGAAGCTGGAAATAAGAAACTGACTATTCATTCATTACTCCTTTTCCTCTGGAGCGATGAACTTTGTTTTGAACAGAACTGAATTTAAAGGAAATACAGAACTCGACTTCGAAATGCTTATAAATATGCATTCCAAAAAATTAGTACACATAGGTTTTTGATTTGTCATTTTTACTATTAGAAAAAACTAATAGCATCCCAACAGTAATACAGTTAATGCACTTCGTTTAAATAAAACCATATTTGTCATGAGTCTTACACCAACCTACATTAACTTTTGTATCGAAAAGTGCGTGCGATAGGTAAACTGCGAACAAGCGTACTTTGTTTTTTCATGTTTTCGTTGTTGAAAGCTCACCAAAGAAGCAGTGCATTACATTTTTAGTTCGTTAAGGGGTTTCCGCCTTACTAGGGACTTGTCCAGGTATTAAATATTTATAACAGTAATTATTTAAAAACAAAATTGAAAAAGGAAATCAACGGTATCGAATAATCGGATGGTGATTTTAAAATAATGGTAGAATCCTTTCCAGAGCTTGATTTGACTCATAAGCCTAACATATAAATTCAGAAGTGTAAACTGGAATTAATTAATTTTAAAATAATATTTATCTCTCGGATTCAATTTCCATAATTGTATTAAGTCTCCCGCTGAAGAGGCAAACGTAGTGAAAGGGAAAGCCAAAATTACTACTTCAATTTTATTAGCATTCACATTATCCTTGCCTTATTTTCTCATCGCCTAGAATTTAGGAAGAAGTGAGGCATGTAAGTTTCACTTAATTAAATTCTGGCAAGTTTCATCCTTGGGACAAGGGAGCGGCCAAGACAAAAGCCTCTGTCAATAGTGAAAGCACGACCAGAATTGTGTGCAAGTCGTAATTTCACTCTTTACATCCGTATGCTTCCTTAATTTCACAAGAGAGAATGGCTGATTTAGGATTCGAATTCGACGTCTTTGTCTTCCCTTCTCAAGATCTCTTAATCAAGTCGAAACTTGCTGGAGTAGCTGGAGGAAGACGAGTGTCCTGGAATTCCAAAAATTCCACCGTTCCAGTTGGTTAAGGCCCAATCGCCTTACTTTTCCTTCCAATCATGTCCGAACCTAATTTCCACGGTCCACTGGAACTCTAACGGCCCTCAAGTGCTCCTTCACTTTTAGTCAATGGTATACACCTACTACGCGCAAAACTCGACGCCAAGGTTCAAAAGTAATGAAAAACCGAAGCAAAAATAATGTAACATCCCGTTTCAAGTTAACTGATATTTTGATTATATTTTCGTTTCTCCTTGTACAACTTGTTAAGTTTTAGCCACTTGTATAGCTTTGATTAGGAAATATTGCTCTGACTGTTTACTCAAAAACTGAAGTTGTAAAAATAGAGAAATTTATATTGAGGCTTTTTCAGCCTCAGTGAACACGACTTTTTCACGAAAATATTTCCGTCACTAAAAGGACGATCTTTATTGATTGAAAGTAATTAGTTTTGAAAATATTATTAGAAAAATGTTAATTCTAAATTCAGCTTCTAAAACACTATGTTTTCCTAAATTCAATGTAAAAGCTACATGCGAACTGCGTAACTGCGCAATTTTTTCTTAATAATTGGTTATTTTCATGCTCGAGTCTTGTGCTTGAATATACCAACCAGTGTTCCAACACTAGTGTACAATTCTAAATCAATATTTATTTCAACCATCAATCCATAAAACTGAAGGATTGTGAAAAACCAAACATAAAAGAGAATTCATTGTGAATTACTTTGAAAGTGGCCTCAATTCTGGTTCAGAGCCCTGCAAACAGAGTGACAGTATCATCAAATCCATTGAATCAAATTTATTGTGCCCAGGAGCTTTCCAAGTGAATTTTATTTTTATTTTCACATTTGGAAAAGCTACGAGGTTTTTAGATCCACAAAAAGTAGGTTATTACAAAAAATACTGGGATCATCCCTAGCTTACTAAAATTCAACAGAAAAAAAGAAGCCACATAAAACTAGTGGAGTGGGTTAATGTACAAACTTTTACATTTTTCTAGATATTCTGCGGCTACTTGATGAAATGAGTCCATTTCTTTGTAAGAATTTATACATGAACCGCATAGATATAAGCTCAAATTACTGGTAGCATTTGAAAAAAAAAAACTGGGAAATTTTCTCTGTTTGCTCAATTCTAGAAGCTTAATCGATATTTTTCGTCTAAAAAATTTTCATTTTCAGTTCTAGTTAGAATAAGAGCACCTAAAGCTCTGCGTGGAAATTTATAGGCGAAATTTTCCTGGTTTTACAGCCTGTTTTTGGTCTAGGAAGCCTGGCACGGTGCTTCCAGGTACCTTGCGTAACCTTAAAAGTAGACTCATCTTCAGTCTCCAGCGAAGTTTATACCCTGTGAAAACGTTTTAAGGTGCTAGTTCAGTGGGGGGATTTCAGCACATCATCATTGCATTCCATTAGGATTGAGCTTCCCCAAGTATCTATTGCATTACCCAGATTATTCCCGCAGGAGAAAGCATCTCTTCCATGAAGAAAGTTGGAGTTGATGAAGGCATCTAGCTTCAAAACTTTTCCTTCCGCCATGACAGAGATACCTACCTCATCTTTCCAGAATTCCACGGTTTTCTGAATCCACGGCTCCTTGGCTAGTGGTCCATTCATGGGGAAAGTGAGGCTTAAGTCGCCTTCAGCTTTCTACCGAAAACCACCACTAACCCCCAACTCCAATTCTTTAAAAATAAAAAAATGAACTGTCTGAGATTGGATTGGGATCCCTTCTGGCTTAAAGCTCAAAATGAAAAATCGGTGTCCACTTTATCCACCGTTTGTACGGGCCTCCTCGAGTGATTTTTCATTCACTACGCCCAATTCTCTCGAAACGTTTCAAATTGTTTAATTCTCATCATTTCGAACTAAATCAAAACAAATGCTTTCTAAGAGATAAACGAGTTCTACACGAGTTATACTTACTTCTCCTTTTTTCCAATGATTTCTCCTGTCCATTGCAATTTTATCCAAACGGAAACAGATTTTTTTCTCCAATCGGAAACGGAGTTCTTTTTTTTCAATCCGAAAAGAAAACACTTTAGAAATCAATTTATTTCTCATCCATTTCCAAATCCATTTTATAGAGCTTATATTGATAAAAAGTGGCAACACTTTATATCTGCCAAAACATTTTGACCGCTAAAAATGAAAAGTTGTGTATCAACTTCGAACTTCATGGCAAAGAAACCACTATTCCTGCAATTCCCTATTCCTGCATCATCAGAATGCATGTAAAAGGTGTAAAAACGATCCCCTGAGAAAATGGTGTAATGCATTTGGTGCTAATTGGACATTTCCTTGAAGGGCCCTTTTGTACTTGTAATTCAGTGACGTGGACGAGTCATCAAGACGAAATGGTCTCGTGGTGTGCAGAACAGCCTGAGGTGGTTAAGTCTGAGGCAATGGCAGGATGGCGCTGCGCAATTCCAGAAAGGGACAGAGTGGTGCTTCTGTGATGCCTGAGCATTAGAAGCTACCAAAAAGAATTTTGGAAATAGAGGAACATTTGGGGCCTTTGGGTCTTTCTACTTGGCCGTTCTCCTTAGTTTCTCCACTAAAAAAACGTGAAAACGTAAAAAAAAAAAGTTGCGGAATCAGGAGTTTGGCTTAAGCAGAAGGCTTTCTACCAAAACCACTTTCACCTTTCTTTTTTTTTGTGTAAGAAGAGGGCTGGGAGGATGGCTATGCAAACGCGGGGGTAGAATTCAAATTTAGGTGAAAAGAGAAAGTTGGAGACAGACGACCAGGAGAAAGCAGTTGCAAAAGTGTTGGTTTGTATTTCAATGCTTCCTTTCACTGCAAATCTAGAAGGAGGTAAAGCACTTCTAGAAGCCTTGTAAGGTCCAAGCCTAGGTGAAAGTGTACAGTGAAATTTACACTAGTGGCCCGCTATTGTGTAGTGAAAGTTCAAGTGCGTAAGGATTATTTGAGCCGTGCACTTTCACCGGCCATAAGAATCTAAAGGCTCAACCACCTACTCTAATTACGTTTGGTGTGCCGCAGCCATTATTGACTTTGCCGTTACTAACGTACAGTGAAGGCTGTGAAGTGTGCGGTTTTTGGCAGATTGTTGGTAACATAAGTGGCTACAGTAAATGCCGGTGGTATTCCATAAAATGCCGTAGTTCGTCTATTTAATATCACGCACATTTTCACAGGCTTAATGTAATATGGCACGCACGATAACGCTAGTTAAAATTATACTGTTAGCTTAAATGATACTTCACAAACTACTCCCAAGTCCCAATACAAGAATAGAAATCCATATTTAGGGGCATTTATAAATCGGCTATTTGTTAACGAGGTTAACTGTGTCCATAATTTTCAGCTTGAATTAAATTTGGCAAGTTTTCATGGTTTTAAAGCGATTTTTGCTTTTCAGAGTTAGGTTTTAAGGGTAAACGCGAGTTCGGCAACGTTGGGTAATTTTTTTTTAGCTAAATGCCAATATAAAGTAATTTAACCAGAAAATTGCTGTGTGATGTCAATGAAAGTACTTCCATAATGCTTGAGGTGCTTGAAGTAGCGTGTAATGCCTGTCACACTTTCCTAGCTTTCGGTTATAAATGGGCCGCTAAAAGTTTACGGAAGAGGAACCCCTTATTAGCCGAACTATAAAGGGCGTCGCCGACACATTTTGCTTTCTCTTTTCTTCACTGAAAAGTTGCGTTGTAAGTAAGTGTCCTCCTTTCTCCAATATGTTATACAAGGTTGTTTGTGAAAGCATAAAATGAAAGGAAGCTAAATCTTTCACTCGCACCTTGCAAGTCCTTCTTTTAGAATACCATCTGTTTATTCAGGTGACATGGCAGGAAACGGAGTGGATGTTATACTAAACATCCTGAATAATGAAGAGTTTCGTTCAATCGCCAGTTGACCCAATTTAACAAGTCAGCAGCTTGCCCGCCTTTTATTAATTCCGGATTTCACCCTCTTTACTTTTGCATTTTCAGTTTTCAGGGTCACCTCCACAAACGTGACTTCTGAAGAGTTCAATGTGTGAATCTAAAATATTTTGTGTTTTAACAAAAAAAAAGTGTCAGTAAGTTGATAGTTTAGATTTTTTTTAGCATTTCCCCCAAAAGTTTATTCTCCGTATACAAATTGTAAGGAGGAGTATTCTAATTTTTTGAAAATCAGCATTGGAATTTTTGCTGACTGATTTCCATTTCACATCAATTGTATGAGAAAAATTACCAATTTTACTTTCACAAATTTCAGAAATTTCACGAGGGGCAGAGGATAATTCCAAATCTTTTATTAAATTACAACCTAGAGCGAGAATAGAATTCTTAAACATTGCTAAAAATGATAATGGGATGAGAGCTGGAGTTGGGCCATATATAGCCCCTTCCCCCAAAGTCTTTCTGATTGATTTGAATTTCCATTCTCGCTTTCTCTTCAATTTCTCCTTGATTTTTTTTGTCTTAACTCAATGTGGAGCGAGCACTTCAATTATCCAGCCTTTGCAAAGTTGCCTGACTTATCTAGGTCTGCTAATCAATAATTCAAAAGCCTTTTCTTATTCCATCAGATTTCACATTCATACTAGAAATTATAGTTCTTCCCCGCCGAGACTTTCCCCGCGAAAATTTATGACACCCTCTGAATTTGTGAGGCGAGAAGTAAAAAAGTTACGATACGCTAACTAAAAATCTCCGTTCAAATATTTCCTATTTATCACATCTCGACAATTCCAAGCTATTTCAATAGGTTGGCATTATAGTCCTTGATATTAAAATTCTTGAGGGCTTTCACCTTTCCGAACTGTGAATGGCTACAGGAATTTTTAGAAAATGACTTTGGCATTTGATTGGCGTAAAAGTGAAGAGGGTAAGACTACTCTCAGCACTCAGAGGTACATGAAGAAAGTTGTGTGGAGAGGACGATAAGGTTGCTTTCACCGTCAAAATTTCAACAAATATCTTCTGCTTTTCGTGCCCTTGAGTTCGAAGGCCCATTAAAAGGAAGTTTCAAATTGGATCCGAAATTTTGATTTACAATTTTGAATGAACGTGAAGCGGAAGTCATCCTTTCCGTGCAAACTTTCATTCCCCGCTCTCACCTACTCCTTATTAAGTATTCAGCGCTACGCTTAGCTTCCAGGTCCCTTGAGACCTCCCGAGCAAGCCATTCTTGATTGAGTGTTCTAGATGCATTGGTGATTAGAATTGCTAATTGGTTTTGTAAATGGCTCTTCTACCTTCACGCCTAATTACGTTTTATTCAACTTAAAGACTATTTGAAGCATTCTGTATTCTATGTGTTGAATCTCACGATGCTAACTCATCTTTCATAGATGACGTTCAACGCGAAAGGTAAATTCGTTATTCAATAAAATTAGTTTGAAATTGAATTTTCATGCGTTAACGCTTCGTCTATTTGTGAATTAATTATTGAGCCAATTGAGTTAAGCCTACACGGATCCATAATTAGATAGTATTGACCAAAACAGTGCGTCACGTCGTTTAATTTCTCAAACTGTTCATATTATGTGGCAAGCAAGTGTTTTCATATTTTTTAAAACCAAACACACCCGCTTTAAAACTGGCAAAACAAAATAATTACAAAAACTAGGAACGTGATCGATACCCACTTGTATGTATTTCAAAACAAATTAAACCCCTTTTTTTTTATAATACTAGATTTTTTAGACGTAAATGCGAAAATGCTATGCTTAAAAATTATTTAAAACTATTACGCTTGTTATTTAAGACTAATTAGAATCCTGCACATACATAAATAAGCACTAACACATGTTTTATTCATTCATTTTCATGTTTTGCTTTAGGTATTTAATGATTCCGACTAAAGAAGAAGTTTAGAAACTTGAATTGCTTATAGACTCGTCCAAGGCCAAAATTGGATCTGTTTTGTGACTTTCTCGCGTTTGCTTTCTATTTTTGTTAGGTTTCGTAAAATTTCCGACAAAAAAGTTGATTAATTGATCTTAATACAGCTAAGGCGCAATGAACATTTCTCCGAGGCTTAAGGCTTAAGCGATTGAACAGCCCACTTGAGACGGTTACAATTTGCTGACCCCTTAATTTCGGAGGACTGATCTGCACGTTCAAAATTAGTGCTTAGGGAGACATAAAAATTCACCAATTTTCACTTTACGTTAGAAAAAAATGACGGATTCAGTTTCAGATGTTAGTTGTACTGATTGTAAACTATTTTTTTCCTTAGCATAGCGATATTTAAGTTGAAAATTTTTCTTACAAAGGTGTGATTTGTGAATACATGCCTTTTTGCTGAATTGCTATTTTCAATTATTAGAGCCTGTAATTACGGAACACTTTTGTGATTATAATGACACTTGAGTTGCTGACACTTGCCTTTAGATTGATTATACCACTTACTTTTACACGTGGCGCAATTTAATACGGCAGATTCAGTCTCTGTCAGATTTGTCACCTGCCAACCAACCACAGCAGTGTCAAACTAAGCTATCTCGGAAACAATTTGCCGCAAAACTCGTTTACGTTTGATACCTTAAATCCCTCCATCAAGCATAGAAAATATTCTCGAATAGAGGTGACACTTTCCGGACAATACACATTTTACTTGAAAATTCTATTAGTTTCTGTAGCAAACGACACGGGCTATGAATGAGGGATGGTTCTAATCCGGATGAAAGTTGGCTCTCCTCAAAGCTCTCTGTCCAATTTGTTTTGAATTTTTCTTTAATATTAACACAAAATATTGATTTTGTAACTAAAAGTTTAGACTTTTAGAGCTTTGGAAGTCAAAGCAGTCTTAGAATTTTATATGCTCAACACATCTTTTCGGTGAAATTGATGGAGCACGAAGAGAGTAAAAAGTTTACTTTTTCAGCTTTTCTTTCTTCAATCTTAGAAATAGAAAAGTAAAATTCAAGGTGTCAAAGCATTAAAGTTAACGGTTTTACGAAAAGTAAGATTTAAAAAATTGGCATTGGCATTGCTACCCTATTATAATATTAAACTATATTGGATTCGTATAAGATGCTGATTTACAAAAAGACGAGCCCATCGCTAAAAAATACAAAACGTCAAAAATAACGCCAAAGATAAGACAAATTTACAATAAAGTCTGATTTATACTAAATTTTAAAAAAACAACGTTTTCTTTTTTTCTGTTCCAGCACAGAGCTCCCACATTAAAAGTCGATTGTCGTAGAATTGGGAATTAAGGCCTCGTGAAATCGGATCTTGAGACCTTCTCACTTTCTCCCAAAAACTCATTAAAGCCTCTTACAAAACGAACGGCGCTGAAGAATTAAGCCGATTTCATTTTCAAGTCAAGTGGGGCGCAAATACATTGTTCAGTTTCTCAACTTTAATCACAGATGAGCTATATAGTTCTGCAAAAAAATATAGCTAGCTCAATTATTATTATTTTCTATCTTTTCAACAAATTAATGACATTTACCGCCTTCCATTCAAATGGATGCAAAATATCTAAAATTTGAAAATGATTGTCATCGAGGAATGAGAATACAGCCTGGACCTAAATGATTTACAAAAATAACCTTGCTCTATAGCATTCCATGTTCTATTTTTTTTTTATAGGATTTTTGCTTTCCGTAATGGTTAGCATCTTAAATGAGCAAGGATTTATATATGTCCCTTTTCTTAATCAAAAACTGCACAAATAATTCTCGATAATGTTTACTTTGTAAAATTCTTAATTTGAAAGAGACATTTCTTCCGGGGATTGAAACGTTTAATGCTGTCAAAAGTAACTGTCAATAAACTTCGATCGATATTATTTTTTCTGGAGAAAGTCGATCAAAGCTTTTGCAAAGGAGTTTTAGAACTAAAAGAAAGTGAATGAATGCTTTAACACCTATTGTTGAGACTCGGCTTAAGTTCTGACACTGTACACTTCCTGACAATCTGCCAACAACATCATTCAGCTAATTTGAAGCGAAAAGAAATAAAAGAAAGCGAGGTCGGGCCATCGAGAAAGACCCAGCGGGTGTCAGTCAAGAGCCTGACATGACATGAGTGCTTTCTCCGCGAGAAAATTGTAAGATAAACCGGAAATCTTTGAAGCAGAAAGTGCAAGCGAACAAAAATAATATTTTACCTTCGGAACAAAGAAGAACTCGGAAAAAAAGTAGATTGGAAGTACGGGTCAAAGGATAATGGAATTGTTTTCAAGACAGAAGGCAATACAATGGAAAATTGCAATTTCAACCAATAGCGTCCCAGACTAATAGGACATCGATGCATCAATCTATGATGTAACTATACATTTAGCCTAAATGGTTGCCAAACTTCTGCTGTACAGTACTGAAACCTATTGAATTGTCAAAGGGCAATAGTTAATTTCCCACATCATGAAAGGAAGTTGAAGTCAATTGGTTCATAGGCCTCGGCCACATTTAATCTACGGCAAACTTTGATTGGCTAAAGTGCTTAACATGGCAGCGACGAATCGATTTCAACGTGGAAGACAGCGGACACGTTACAGATATCTACCAATTACCCTCAAGCCGGCAAGTCAAAGTTATTATAATTCAATGAATTGTTTCATTAAAAAATTTGGCCTTGGACGCACGCATATAAAATTTACACTTTATGATTTTTACGAGCTTGATAATTCGACAAAATTATTGTTCCAAAGTATTTCTTGCTCTTGGAATGATTGGAGAAAGCGTAATTTACTATTTTATGATGCAATTCCTGAGTTGTTTTATCGTTGAAAGAAATTCATGGCAAATATTATGTAAATATCAAAATTTAAAATTTTAGTATCATACGCAATAGCCATGGCCTACCGAATATTTATTTTGTTACTATTTAACTATTTTTGTTGAAAAGTACTATGAAGTGGTTTAAAGTTACATTTAACTCCAATAAATCTACCACTACTTCAAAAATTTGTGCAAGCAGTTTGACGTACACTTGGACGTTATTTGTACAAATTACCCGTATCTGCCTACACTTACGTAGAGAACCGTACCTGGTATTACCACTCCCTCAAATTTTGACATAATAATTTAATAATTTTTCATTGAACAAGCACAAACCCATTAAGTTCCTTACTCTGTTTGAGACAGTTTGGAATTTTAGCTATGAAAAACTGATGGGCTGACACAAGAGGTCAGGGGAAACGATTATTTAGAACTTATACCCTTCAAATATAAAATCCGACTTTTTTTTTCTTAACTAAAGCCCGCCCTAGTGGGGACCAAACCTGAAAAAATCGATTTGGATTTCGAATTTGCCGTCCTTAACGACATTTTAAAGAGAAACATTTGGCGGGGACACGGTTTTACCTTACGCAACTAGGGAAGAAGGGGTGCTAAAAATTTAGTGCTTCTGCAACTTTTAGCCATATATTTGCAGGTCCGTACTTACTTTTCTACAAATTGAAATACTTTGACCATAAAATTTTACTCAAAAAACGTAATAATAAGTGGCACGGCCATGGACTCGGACTGTAGAGGTCTCTTTGCTTTAGAAAAACAAATGAACTCTGAGCATACGTTTATCTCTAAATATATTCACTATAAATTTTTCATTTAGAAAGCAGGGAGAACGATTTGTTGCAAAATCTTTGAATTACTATTGGCTAGAGACAAGACGATGTGAAATTAGGTTGAAGAAATGTTCGAGAAGAGAAAGTTATGAAGCTCTTCCTTCCGCCGAGAGCCATAAACTATTCTTATTTTGCTCGTGCCCTCAAGTCCGCCTGGCCTAATCAAGCTCTTTGAATTCAGCACTTGGAAATAAGTTTGTAAGTGCTTTGCTGCATTAAAGTGGACTGAATCTTGAGCTGGGCTCCAATTCCGGAGGATTAAGGGCCTCATAACTAAAAAGAAGTGCAGTGCAGTTGCATTGCATCCTAAGTACTTCTTTGGGAGGCCTAGTACTCTTTGTGTAGGGATCAAAGGCTCTATGGAATTTCCTTATCTCTGGATCAGGGACAAGACAATGGAGAAAGTAGAGAAAGTCCGTTGAAATGAATATGTGTATTTTGTGTTGGCAAATTAGGGCGCCTAGGGTATTACTTTCTGCCTCTGCAAACAAATCAGTGAGGCCTCATTTATCTCCAGTTTTTATAGGTCCTTTGTGAAAGAATTTCCCGACAATGATAGTAGATATGAATAATATAGTACTATTGGCATAATAACCAGTTTATCAACCACCGAAGAAAGCATTTAATCTTATTGGAAAATTACAGGAAGCCGTGAATGAAATAGTCATACAATTAAAAGGACTTGGAGCAATTTTATAATAAATAAAATGTGATTTGATTTGTAATTATTAAACTTGTTAATAACTAATTTGCCAACATTATATTTAGCATTCTGAGTGTGTGGGAGTTTCTTACGTGTTCTTCCGCTTAATTTCTGTGTCAGAATTATTTTGTAATAAGGTCACTCACAAACTCAAACAAAATTCACAACTTTCTTTTTTTTTTACTAAAATCACTAAAAATAATAAAGTCCGTTTTTTTTAAATGTTTATATAAAATAGAACTTTGCGATTTAGCAAGTTTTTTTTTTATTAATAATGACTTTCTAAAATGCCATACTAATGGTAAGAAGACTTCGGTTCCTAAAATCTGAAAGTGAGTGAAATCTATATTATAGGTGTGTAGTAGGGGTCAAAAATGTTGCTTAAGTTTTATAGTTTACAAAAGTAAAACCATTATTAAAGCACTTTGTTAAATTTGTTGCATATATAACTACAGATCTTAATCTTAAATATACAAAGTGGCTTCAATTCATTGGCTTAATTTGCTGATGGCGCTCAATCTGGTAAGCATAAACCGCACCATCTCAAATGGAAGCATTTTGAGATTGAGTGAAAGTTTCACTTTTGCTTTCTCCCATCAGATGGCACATAGTTATAGCACAGGTCCCACAGAGTTCCAACCAAGTTCAACCTTTTTAATAAAGCTAATTAAAAATCGTTTAGTTAATTAACAATACTGTAATGTAATAACATTGCAATTCAATGTCGGAAACTGTTGAGTACTTGTTCCTCATTTCCAGTTATGTGCAAATAACTAATCAACTAAATATTTAAGAAAAATAAGCAAAGTTATGTAGATCAGTGGACGAAATATTCTGCTTCAAGTCAATTACTACTATAATTCCATATGAAAAATAGGTCGATTAAATCAAGTAAGTTTCAGAAGATAGTGAACAAACTACTAAACTATTCTTAGTGAACTACTAAAAAACGTTCTAAAAATGTATTGATGTTATTTATTTGATCGACGTGGCTTCGTGACCTATTCCGGCATAATCCGTGAATATGATTCAAGATTCAAGAACTAAATACTTATACAGAAGTAAGAAAGTATAAAGAAATATTGCACGATCTCCCCCTTAAGCGCCGAACTGCCCACTTACTTGAACACAAGTGGGATACACTCCACTTCACTTATCAAATTAAACGCTTCTTCGAACTGAAGAGCGTTTTCTTTCCAGAATTACTCTGTGTTTTTTGTCATAATCGCTGCCTAGAAATGTGCATTTGAATAGTTTTATGATACTGCAGTCTTGCAACTTGTAATCTCATGCTTAATCTCGTGATTCAGCGTTTCTGTCTCCTTTGAATGGTGAAGAGGCGCCTGCGCCTGAGCAAAAAGGAAGGGAAGCTGTGGAAGAGATTCCAGAAATACAGCTTTCTTCCACTTTCTTTTTATCTTTGGGGGAAGATTTCAGTGTGCAGCTTCTGCCCAGCATTCTCACTTTTCGTGTCGTAAAGAAAACAGTTTCCTTAGCCCGAAGACCTTCACAAAGTTTTCTGAAAGCTAAATTCAAAATCTGAGTCTCATCATTTTGTTTTTCTTAAAAATTCTTAACTTTCCAACAAAAACATCTCTGCATCGTATGGTATCCGTACAAGTCTGGAAAATGCAGCATTGTGGATATTGGATTCATTGTTTTTAAGTGTTAACTTTTTATTGCCGGATCACATTGTTCTTCAAAATTAAATCACACGGAGAAATTGCATACGGGGTTCATTGAAACCAGGAAATATATAAAGTATCCCTTAGACATTTTTTGTAATATTCAAAATGAAAGTGCAGTGAAATAAGTGAAAGTTGCGGTTACGCTATTTGCAAGTTCAATTGATGTTCATGTCACAGATTGAATTTTGAGGTGGTGGTAGTCGTAGTTGTGGTGGTGGTACTCTCAGCAACAAAAAGTCACTCTGTTAGCCCACGCTTCAAAATTTTTGGAGAAAGTTTGGCGGGGGTAGAAACCTCTCTTTTACAAAAAAAATCGTCAAAGTGGCTCTTCGAAGGGGACGGGAATTTTTCAAAAGGAAAACTGAAGGAAAGCAGCAGGGCCCCTCCCCTCCGCCCGTACCCAAAATATGGACGGTAGATGACATTGAATTTCTGACTGTTGACTATGGCTGCCTACCGCCAGAGGTATGGGCCCAAAAACACTTAAATTTTGAAAGGAAATTCCCTACTTGTAATCTTGTTTACCCTAGAGGGAAAATGAAATTCAATTTCTGGCCTATTTCTTAAAGATTAAGATTAATAATAGATGGCTAGAACTTTGGAAGGCTACCATTCCTGCAAGAAGGCTTGAGAAGGGCGCTGAGGGAAAAGACGCTGAAGATAAAAGGGCGAAGGAAGCTTGTACGTAAAATTACAATAGAATCAAATTAGGAATAGATTTTCCTTATGCCTCAAAATCTGGCTTCTACAAGCAGCAAAAGTCGCGTAGGATCATTAGATGCTCGTCTATTTTATGTAAAGTTACGGTTACGTGAGGCGAATGAAATGAAAAAGACACATTTTCCAGTTAATTAACTTTCTCCATTCCAATTCTGAATGTTGGCCCGTGTCATTCAAAACGTAAACTAGAAAAATCTGACTTACAGAAACAACGCTTCTCCATATTATGCCGGTGAAGAAAATTAACGTCTCATTTTTGTATATCACGAGCAAAGCCCCACCTACATTTTATTATTCCTCAATTATTTCTTTTCGATCATCTATTTCAAACCTTATCATTTTACTTCAAAATAATTGAAACTATAGAAGCTTCAAAAATAAATGCCTTTAAGTTTTATATTATAATATTTTTTAAAACTCATGTATTTAAATTAAGTTTCTAGCTCTCTAATTGGAAATACTACTTGTCGTGTCTGGCGTGTGGATTAGTTATAAGTAAATTTTAATTAATTGGCAAACCAGTGAGAATGGAACACCGCAAAAGTATGGAAAAGTCTTGAGAACTCTACGTTATAAATTTCAATCAAAAGATTGCAGGAAAATATTCCTGTACCTACTAATTTACCTTGATGACTTAACTTTCTCTAATTTGAGGTCTCTATAGAAGGTTCTCTTTCATTTTTATTCATTGGTTAAAAAAAATAAGGTGAATGTTACGTAGTACGTGCGTAGCTGAGCCAGTTTTCCTAAAAAAAATATTGCTCATTGTGTTTAAGTACATTCATTTGTTTAGAAGCACTTTTTGATGTAATTTTTTAATAAGAGAGATGCTGACGGACGAATGGTTTTAATAATCTTGTGTTACCCTAACCTAAACATAACTTAATACTATTATCCTAAACCCAAAACTCGAACTCAAAGGAAACAATGCTTTCAATTTGAGAGCACATCTTAAATTAATTAAGCACAAGAGCGGAAGAAAGAATGATTTTTTTCTCTTGGTAAAACATTTGGGAACAGTATGATAAAGTACTTTCGCAACCGCTTTCACCTTTTTGCGTAAAAGAACCTCTATTGTTCGTCTAATAAGATGTAGGAACGACAGTATTTTTCTTAACACAGCTTTAGTATTTCAGGTTAATCAAATGAAAACTTGGATAAATTGATTACATTTAGCAGCGTGCCGCTGTACCAAGGTACGAAGAATACTAAAGTACCATTAAGAGAAAGTAAGAAATACTGCTATTTTCCTGGCAGTACAAAAGGTATGCGGTGATATAATTTCGAAGTTTAATGACTGGGACTGAAGTAGCCGGGGAAATGACCTTTGAAGAGGTCTTTCTAAATGTAATATTCGCATGAGTCCATTCTTCATGAGTTGTGCGCCGACGCGAGATGTGGTAGAGCTCGCCAGGGATATTAAATCTGTATACACCTTTTGACGTAATCTTAATTGCTTTTGTTTCAGGTGGAGGAGATCGAGGGTAAGTGTTCACCAAACGATAACTCTGAGTCAATAAATGAAGGCAGCAGCTCCTTCAGCGGTGGGCAGAAGGCAGAGGAAGTATCACGACACACCAGCATTTCCAGCCACTCGGATGGCCAACCACTACATTCAGATTCTACTGGGAAAACGCACGACTCATCGCGGTCACCCTCTGAAAGTCCAGCACATCGGTAACGCCTTTAGATAACCTATAGTTTACTTACCTCTCAAAATTTTTGCTCTAAACCGGAAATGAAAGTTTTTTTTTAAAGATCTTCGGCCCTTTCGTTCATTTCTATCCTTAAAATTAGTAGTACAAAATTCTGTGCTCAATTCTATAACTTACATTTTTCTATAGTATTTTTTTTTCTAATGATCCCATTCGAATGCTTTTTCCATGATACTTTTTCGCTCAAATTCTTTTTCGAACTTAGTATTTCAATATAAAGATTTCTAAAACATGGCGAGCTACTACCATAAGACATGTGATTGACATTACAAAAACAAAATCAATGACCTTACTCCAGTGGAAATTTAGTCGAGAGAAAGTTGAAAATAGAAAAAAAAATAGTTGGTGGAAACAAAGTATTCTGAAACTTTCACTTCCGGTTTGAACATTCTTGAATGACAAGACACGCGAGACCTCGGCGGGAAAGGGTAGGAGCCCTTTTCGACGAGATAAGGGCTCCATGCGAGTACTTAGACAAAGAGTAATCTTCATCGTCAAATGACAAATGAGTGGCAGAGTTCAAATTTCGGTGACTGAAACGAGGCTTTCCCTTACAACCCCATTAGTCACTGTCGACGTTTCCATTTAGAAACAAAAAAGTACTCGGGCAAAAAGTCTTCCTAGTGGCCCTTATTCTATCCTAAAATGAACTAATAGCACCGTAAATATCGTTATCACTTCTAATCTAGGTCACGTGCTTGGAAATGGACGCTGTTTAAATCCCAACGCACTTTAGAACTGGTCGATTATTCCGATCAGGTTTTGGTATCATTACCATTTAAACTACTAATAAGAATACTGATTTTCAAAATTTCGTGTTTTCCCCACAAGTTTGGAAGAGCAATCTGTTCAGACAGAATTACGATGAAGAAAATGGAATTAGTTATTATAGAACAATATGAAGTACTTTTGTTCTCTCCGGCTTGACTACGTTTGTAAGACTGCAAGCTTGAGATTGACATATCTCCAAATCAGAGGTGTCAGATTTTGGAGTATTCTAACGAATGCAGGGAAATGAGCCATTTATTCGGACTATACTAGTAGAAGCTTGATGAGGCTAAAGTGTCCTAACGTTTAGGAGATTAATGGAAACTATGAATTAGATTTGAATAATTTAGAACGAAAAATGAGCCTATTCGTTAGAGGTGACTAATCAGGTAATTCCAAAAATTATATGCGCTTTCACAGTGCTTTCTCCAATTTTAAGACTCAGTTTCAAAGAAACCATTTTTCATTAATTAATTTCATTAACTTTTCTCTGAAAGTATGTGATTAATCATGAGGTTCTGTTTTCACAAAATTCCAAATTATTCCTGAAATTTGTCAGAAAATGGGTTGAGACAAATATTTGAACCAAAGAATTAGAGACTGCCGGAAGATCAAGATGGAGAAAGTAATGTAATTAATGTATCTGTACCTTGATGTTGAAAAAAAATCAGTGCAAAGAATTTAGCAGAAAAGAAAAAAAAATTAAAACGTAACAAATCATTTTGACAAATTTAATGTAAGATTAACGCATTTTCCAACTTTATCGATATTTTTTATTAACGTTGCGTGGTCCAACAGTAAAGTAAGATTATTTTCTTTGATATCCTTCAGAAAGCTATTATAACCCCGATGAACACTTTGGTTAATTAGAAAACAAATCTTATATAACCTTCCAACAATTATAAATCCACGTTCTGTAACATTGTAATGTAATAATGTAATTGTAGTAACCACCAACTTTTCTCTCACTTCTTACTTTCCAGCTGAAATCATCTTATTTTTTAATTTCTGAAAGTGGGCTGCTGGATGATTTTTCAAGGTTTTAGCACTACAAATGTCAAAGATGGAAAGAAAGTAAAAGAAAGAGTGATTGTGTTGTGTGGAGAGTGGCTTAAAACGTGAACAAGTGATATGATAAGGCTTCGTTTAATTTGAGTAACGTGATAAGTGGAGAAAGGAAATTGTTGTTTTTGGATCTACCCTTCACTCTCACAAATTGTTCTCTTCGAAATGATTAAATTAATTTCTTCCACTGAATGAGCTCGATTAATTATAATGCCTTCGTCTTTTGGACCAAGATGGAGCATAATCACGGTTGAGTACTTGCAATTGTCGAAGTCAACTAATTTCGTCAAAGTCAACAACTATCATTCTTTCAGACTGGGCCTCGACAGCCGCTCTAGATCCAAGAGTGTGGGTGAGCAGCAATGGACAAACTTGCGTGCCGTTATGGCATGGTATGCTCGTCTTAGGCGTATCAAGAGGTACCAATTAAATTTTTTTTGAGAACTCCCCATTTTTAAAATTACCCCGCCCCTCTTTTTGAATTTTGCTTCTGACCCATACCCATTATTTTGGAAAACAAGAACAAGAGAAGTTAATTTTGAAAAACAACGTTTTTAACCTCCCCGCAGTCCCTGCATGAATTTGACCCGAGTCTCAACTTTCTCTTTTTGTACCTCCCTTTTTTTGTCTCAAGCATAATTGACTTTTGTGATGTGCTTACCCGTTTACCCCTTTTGTAATTAGCCCTTTTCAAAACATTCAAATCATTTTTGAATTTTGTTCAAGCTCAACAGTACACTTATTGACAAATCATTGAACATTGAACATCATTTTTGAACGGGTCTGCGAGTATGTTCCGAACATAGGACATAGTATTTTCATTTTTTTTTAACATGCGCTAAATTAAAGGGTAATCGCGAGCTCAGTAACAAATTGCTGAGATATAACCCAAGCTAACATTGATTTCCGAGTTGATGCAGCCCTGCGAATTGCTGATTGCCTATTTTATTTCTATTGTGATTCTCTCTAGTAATCTTGGTACCCTCGATCCGCCCCTGCCGCCAATGTGAGTCCTTCAGCTTGACTTTCTCTTACTTAAGAATTGTCCTTGAGCACTGAGAAAGGCCTCTGAAATAGGCCTTGAAGGCTCCACAAATTGACGTCGACCTTTCTAACATTTGTCATCAACTCTCTGTGACCTCTGTTCTATTTCTTCTTAAACTAAATTAATTTTCAACTTCTTGTCATCTGCCCACTTCATTTCTTTGGCGAAGCATCTGCTGAACTAGAGCACAGTAGAAAAAGTGTCTTTTCTGTCTTTGTGCCCTGCCGAATTCGCAACCCTTCCCCAGCACAGACATTTTTCTCGCAGAACACCCCTAGCCGTAAAATGAGCCAATAGAATTCGTTTACGTAAACATTTCAAGAAATCGTTTTCTCTAAACATTTCGCTAGAATCAATTTCTGTCGAAAGTCTGCACATAAACATTTTCCTTTTACTGGAGCCCATTTCCACTGCCTTGCATTTCAATATACAAGGAAAACAATGGTGGTGATTTGGAAATTAGGGAATTGGAAGAGAAAGTCTTTGTTTGGTGTCAGCTTAAAACTTTCTCCACAATTCCTGCCAAACACTTTCCCTTTCCTCCGACAAAAGAACTTTTCCCTTCCAACTAAGATCCAACTGCCACTTGCCACTTGACTTTCCCTTCTCCAACCACTTAAACTAATCCTTCCATTTCATCACGTTCCAACAGAACTCAATAATCAATTAGCAACTTTCCCTACTCAAACTACCACTTCACCCAAAACCAAGTCTCGTCCTTCTGGATGAGCACTCAAGAATTAGAATGGAAAACTTGAGACTGAAAAACGCTAAAACAGTATCAAATCTCTCCCTCGAGTGCTTTCTCTTTCCTTTCAATCTCTACTTTCTCTTCAGTCGAGCATGCATCTCTCCGAGGCCAACATGCCATTGGTCAGTTCTATAGCTTGTCCATTGGTTCAATCAATGGTAATACACGCGAACACATCGTTTGGCAAGCGAAATAAGTATTGTTAAGTAAGATACAAACTAACTGAATGCTGAATAATACCATAAGAATTTAACCGTTACATCGAGAATAGGTGCACAAACCAATAACCACTATCCAATGCTAACCATAATATACGTCGCTAAAACATAAGCGTTTTTACCAGTTAAGTGATGCTTAAGTACCTCTAATTCGTATCCTAACACACTTACCTTGAGATGTTACTCGCAAAATGTGAACTTTCTCCCAATGAACCGTTTCTTCACCTTTAGCCTCATAGTTTAGCCCTTCAACACCGAACTAACCTTCACAATGTTGCTAATTACAACAACAAATATTCTTGTGTCTCAACCGATTTCTTTCAGTCCTGTCAATTGTGTCTACCATAACCTTTACTAAGAGGAAATTGTTGAAATGTACTTCCCAAGCATCATCTGCATTTGTTGAAGTAGAGAAAGTAACGGCACTTGATAACGGTTCAATGAAGTTCAGCCTATCTACTAGCGGACGCTTGGGAAGTGGTTGTACGCCTGTATTTGTGAAAGTTTTGAGGAATTATTAAAGATGTAATAGATCTAATCGTCCTTAGATCCAAAAGTAATCAGCGTTGGATGAAGCTCCGAACTACCGTTCAACTATCCGGGGCAATTACTTCCACAGTTCAGAAGAAAGCGACGCTGAAGAGGGAGGATTCCTTCCTCAAACGCTTTTCCACGCGCCAAGTGCCAGAAGCTCAGGTGAGATTTAATGACCACTTTAGTTAATTACCATAATAATTACGTTGATGGTCTTGTTTCATGCGGTTCTACCCTACCGTGTCGTCAGTCTTTTTAATTAAGTTTCTTTTTTTCCTTTAAATTATGTATGTACCGGTTGCGATTGAGCAGAATTCATGTAATTGAGGGAAAGAAAAGGCCACATTACTCTGTACGTGCGCTTCAAATTAGATTTTCCGGAGAATGGATGCAGGATGGTCGCTTGGCAATGATATGAATATGGTGTAAAAATACAGCTACTGAAAATGGGCTGCCTGCCGTTTGACTGAAGGAAATGAACTGAAAATGGCAGATAGATGTCTGTGTAGCCTCGGAAGCCCTCCCTTTGAAATCCTTAAGTTAGACAGGAAGTAAGAAAGCGGACTGCGAAGAAAGTGAATAGATTTCATTTGGTTATTTTGATTTCAGAGCCTCGCAAAATCCAATTTATCCATCCTAATTCACAGCTTCAAGGGAAAAGCCCTCCCTAAAGTGTCATGTGTCCTTAAAAAGCCCTTAGCGCCCCTCTATATTCTGCCCAGCTCTGCCTACAATTTCCTCACGTTTCCACCTATAAAAGAAGAAAAAATCACTTTCACTCACACTTATCCAACCTTCAATTCAACGCGGTGCAAAATGGCAGAGGAAATGGTTACATTACTTCGAGAAATGTTCTACGCATTTCATGCTAGATAAAATTTCTCAAGCACTCTCGTCAGCATTTTTTACTCTTCGTGCGTAGTGGGCATTGCCAATTTGTACTTAATAGGTTATTACTTTTTGTTAGATTTGCTACTAAGGTGCGATTTTTTTTTCAAAAAAAAAATCGGTAATATAACCCTGCAGCTTTAAAATCACTTCTGCAATTTACTTGCTTATGATATGAAAGTCAGAGATGCTACATCACATTACTACGGCATTTAGCCTTTAGCATTTGTAGTAAGGTAGAATTTTCCCCAAAAAGACAGCGACTCAATTTGTTAGCGTCCATTAGTACTTCAGTGAAGGAGCGGTGCCCGTCTCTGGGCTGTCAATCTGACGAAAAAAAAGAATGGAGATCTCTGGGAATAGAAATCTTCGGAAGTTGGTAGATGCAAAAGGACAAGAAAGCAAGATTTCGTGAAGAAAAATGGGTAAAGTTTTGCGTCAGGTTTTATATTTGGAAATGAAAATTCTACGCCAAATTTTATTTTATAAAGCGCTACTTCTCCGATTCCCGAGAGAGATTACCCCCTTTGAAACTAAACTTTGAACTTTGGCCTTATTTATTATTTAAAATTATCAAGAACTGGAATAAACAGGGTGTGAGTGAAAGGAGCGTTTGATATTGAATTTGGGTGACATTTCTCTGAAGTAATATGTTAATGCATTTGGAAAGTACTGAATAGGAGAAACTCCAAGCTTTGCCTTTTAGTGTCGGGGATTTCAAGCCTGATATAACCATAATGATCCGCTTTTCACTATTACTCTGGCAAGATCAGTTGTCATAAGTAATACTTCTCAAGGGTTTCAAACTTTCGATATTGCTAATTTCTGCTTATTTCATATTTACATTAGTTAAAATTTAATTACACAAAATTGATTAGTTTTATAATAAAGCATAATTAATAAATTCTAATATTCCGCTGTCCGGTTGATTTACAAATCATCGATTACGGTATTCCATAGTTGTTCACAACAATAAGAGCATTTTAAATTTGACAACAAACCATTATCGATTTAATACTATGGCCGTTGATGATCAGAAAAAACGAACGAAATAGAGTTATCACTTAATTAAGTTGAAAATAACATCTCAAGACGTGATATTGTTACTTTCGCTAGATTCGAAAATGAGAATGGTTTGTAGCGGTAGCCTATTCCCAAGGGATTTTGCAAGATAGAATGCGGAGTCGAACGAAGAATTCACCGTTTGCTTGTAGAAATAAATCTTGGGCCCCATAATTTATCTTGCTCAAATGCTTCAATGCCTCATCGGAGTCGTGGACTTGGAAAGAAGTAAATTAATTGAGTTTGATCTTGGAATAGGCATCATTGGGCGATGGTGGTAAAATAAGGCGCAAAGCGTGACTAATTATTATTTTCTCCTGCAACAGTTCAGAATTTACAAGGGCTAAATAATGACAAATAGGTGTAGGCCTCTCCATTTTTGGGATTTATGGAATAGGACGTCGTGGGCTGGGCTGGAACGGTGAATTTCAGCGATAGCAGAATTTATTTGCCTCATTTTCAACGAGCGCTTCTGCTGGGCGTGGGCATTGTGTGGACTTGGTTAGGTTTTACCCAGGAATAGATTTTCCGAGTTTCATTCAACCTTTGCCCCCAAAACTTCGTCTTTATTGCCTCATTTCATATGGGCGCCTACTTTCCGCCCTCCATTTCCAAACTTTCTCCAAAAATATCAAATCTCTAGAAATATCTTCAACCTCAGCGTCTCCTCCTTGATTTGGAACTACACTTTTACGACCTACCCAACCAACGAATGCTTGGAAACAAGTTAGACTTCCACTTCAAATGTCAGGTTTCGTTAAATTATGAACAGATTTGCCAATTAATTAAATTAGATTAACTATACTCCGACCCTAATACTTCTCAATACTAGGCGACTTTAAAGAAAGTGGAATTAAATTCGAAGAAAAAAAAACACTCATAGTACAATTTGCAAATTCTAGACATACTTTCATGCTCCCCCAATTTCAGAAATTTTCAATTTCAAATCTCTTGCCACTTTTACTTACATCTCATCTCTTACATTCTTCCAATAGTTAAAAACTGGCTTCACACTTGCATCAATGCAGAAACAGATGACCAACTCAAAACTAAAATGGAGTACAAAATATCTCTTCATACAAGAAAACTTTTAAATATTACAATCCCCTGCATCCCTGGCATAAAATTCAAAGTTTTCACCGTAAAAAGCATTGTCCCAAAATCTTATTGTGAGACAGAGAGTGTTTTTTCTTACAGGCCTTTTACATTGCGATAGCTATCAACATGTAAAATTTAGAAGCTCGTTCATCATCATCAATTGTATTCTTAACATGTGATGACATGAGGTGACAATGGTGACAAAGACAGCCTGATTCTCTTCTGCTACGTTCCTTGTAAATCTAGCAATGGATGTCATACTCTCCAGCCTATTTTGTATTTTGAATTTTCAAAGTCCCTTGTATGATATTAGGCACAACGCCATGAAATGTTGAGAATGAGAATTCTTTTTTTTTTTTTTAAGAATGATCACTATTAAGACGTTTTGGGCGTTTGAATAATTGAATATTCAAGTGGACATCACTCGAGGAAGATGAATATCAAAATTTTTGGATAGTGGATCAAAGCTATATGGTCTACTACATACTGTATCTAAGTGTTTAGAAGTTAAATATTGTATCAAATTATTCTTGAAAAGGCTACATAATATTGCTAAACTAAACATTTTTTAGTTTCTTTTAATGGACTGATGGAGTGCTTAAACTTACTTTTTCTATTAAAAACTTATCGCTTGTTTCACAGCTTAAAAACACAATTTCGAGGCGCATTTACTATAAGTTTTATGAGAAACATTCTAACCAGACTAAAGCTCTTTCCAGAACTTGCTTCCTTTACTTGGTTGTGAAAAAAGAATGACCGAGCTTCATGTCTGAGTCCTTATTAAGTATTCCTTACAAATCCCATCGGGATATAATTCTCAGACCCGCAAAATTTCGACTTCGAAAGACAGAGAATAGAGGTTACTAAAATTTATATACATAATTTTTTTCTTAAAAGAAATTTTCTCTTCAGGAACAAGAAGAAAAGTTTGGAATAGACGATGAAAACTTAAGAAAATAGTTTATTATCTAACACGTATCTGGTACGTAGTTCTCGACAAAATATTCTATCTTGGGATTCTAAATTAGCAATACTTGGAAATGAAACTCCTTGTTCAACTAAAACAATGAAAAAGTTACGTAATTGAACTAAAGAAAAATTGACTCATAAATAATGCAGCACTAGTCTAGGAATAATCTATCACAATCTAAATGTATTTTACACCACTTATTATTTAAAACTAAACAGATTAAGCACACTTCCAATTTTATAAATGATTATGTAAAACAACTTCGTTTATAATGAGGGTGTGCTATTTTACCGATCGGATTATTTTACTATTAAAGCGTAAAGCGACATCCCTGTAAATTTGTGCTCGAAATATGTTGCAAATACTCCAGACATAAAATAGATTAGTACTTAAAGCTCATTTTAAATTTCAAGTACATTGAAAGATGAATATGGCAGAGGGAGGAAGCGCTTTCATCTTGTGCTCATGCCATTGATTGAGCGCTGATGTCTCTAATGAGATTCAAATCTGCCTTCTGCTGACACTGACGCAGGAGGTTGGGACTTTCCTTTCCAGATAATGAGCGGAGAAAGTCGCCTTTTGTTCCCAAAAATATTGGAAGCTTTCCATGTAGCCTCGATCCATTTAAGCCTAGGAGGACCTAACCTCCAGCACAACAGAAAATGAGGCTCCAGATTATGTTGGTTTAGTTCCAGGACCGCTAATGATAAGGACTTTCGCAACTAAGCGCCCTATTCACTCCAAATGGGAAAGCGGTGTAGAAGGGGCCTTAGGAAAACAAGATTTCTCATCACTTTCACTCACTTTCTTTTCTTACATCTACCACTTCCGCTAAATTAGAAGGATATGTGAACCTACAGTATTTCAGATTTGAAAGTAAAAAGGAATCAGTAGTAATCACTAACATCTTCAATGCTCATCAATATTAAATACCAGCCTGACAAGCCCGTTCTAGTATTGAGAGTTCATAAATGGTCATAAGCCACAGCAAGTTTCTTTGCAAATTTGAAAATTAAAATGACATAGTACGTCGTAGTTGGGTTAGGGTTTTGATGTCATCCAATGCGCAAAAATACCACTCTTGTTTGTGCAGACAAATACTGAACAGTTGTTTTACGTATCGTAAAAATAACAATAGATAGCATAATTCTTGTATTTTATATTGATGGATTTGACCTTCGGAGGTAATGAATATAAAATTTTGGCGGTCTCCAACAAGTAATGAGAAATTCTTGATCTTGAGTAGATCAGGAAACTTTTTTAGTTTGTAAAGCGAAATTGACTATCATTTTCACAATTATGTAAGGGTTGAGGTTGAGATATATACGCCTACGAATAGGGATAGGATACACATTTCATTGAATAAGACAGATTCAATTTATTTGTGAGGTATTAGCGTTATTTATAAGTGTTGGAGACTGTAGTTTTAGTATTGTGAGTAATGGTTTCCTAGTTTGTCGCATGGGAGGTTTTGTTTTTGTTAATAAAGTAATTTATCGGTTGGCGGAGAAAGTGAAAGTCAGAGTAAAGAAATTGATTGTCCTAGTTGTGCCGGAGAAAGTCGTTTGGGAGGGAGTCGTTTTGGGGCGACTCCTTTTCCGATGCCACCAACTTTCTCTCTGCTGAAAGTTGTAAGGATGGTGGTGGTGGTTCCTTTGTGTGTCTTAGCTGGGGGAGCCCTTAAGTCCTACTTTTGTTATTTTCCAGGAGACGTTTGAGATTGGGGAGGATGACGGTAGCGGTGGGGGCGGTGGAAGTCAGTCCAAGTACCGAAGAAAAAAGAAACGAAGTCTTCCGCGCTCCGTCGTCAATCCAGATGGGAATTTCTACTTCTACTGGCTCTTCCTTCTCACCGTTTGCGTCCTCTACAATCTTTGGACACTCATCGTACGGGAAAGTTTCCCGGAACTTCAGGTGCCCAAACCACTTTCTTTTTAGAACAAAATAACAGAACAAGGGACTAAACAAACTCAATCTGCTAACTTTCTTTTTTTTAAATTAGAAATTGGATTTTATTTTTAGCCTAGAACTGCTACTCTTGAGTTTTCGACTACAATTGTGAAATTAAACTCAAAGATGAAATATTTCCTTTTGCAAAAAGAAAGAATGAATGAACGCAAGTTTGAGATGCTCAGGAGGAAACTTTTTATTTATTTTAACTTTGGACATAAAACTAGAATCGAATGTTTGAAAATGAATTGGTGGGCGGACCCAGGGGTATTTTTCGTGGGCCTTTTCGGAGGACTAGAGGCTATTTTGAAGCGATATGAAGCGTTCTGTTACGGTTAGTTTGTCTTGGAAGTGGGAAAGGGCGGAAATGATGGGTCGAAGGGCGTAGTGGGCGTAATGAACCTTCTCAGGTGAATTTCACTCAAGGTTCCGACGGGAAGAGAAAGTGGAAAAATAATAGCGTTGACTTTCTCTCTTTTTAACCTCCAGATAAACTATCACGCTTATTGGATAACGGCCGATATTTTGACGGATCTGGTTATTTTCCTCGATCTCGGGGTCCAATTTCGTACTGGGTACTTGGAGCAAGGGCTCATGGTCTACAAAACACGTAAACTGGCAAACCACTACGCAGGCTCAAAGCACTTCTGGTTCGACATCATCGCCCTCCTCCCTACTGACCTCCTGCAACTCTTCTTTGGGACGCATCCCATGTTCAGGTCAGCTAGGTCACACTGCCAACTGCTTCCCTCGCATTGTCTTTTCTAAAAAATAATTCTTTAATTTTTAATCCTTCCTAAACTTAAAAAATTCTGTGATAGGATTCCTAGATTTCTTAAAACCTATCGGATGTACAACTATTATTACATGGTGGAGTCGAGGACGGTCTACCCCAACGTGTGGCGAGTCGTTAACCTTATCCATATACTGCTCCTACTTGCTCACTGGTTCGGATGCTTCTACTACCTCATCTCCGAGGCAGAAGGTTTCCATGGTAACTGGGTATATCCCCATCCGGGGCAAAATCCAGAATATGCACCCCTTATACGCAAGTATCTTGGCTCCCTGTACTGGTCCACGCTCACGCTCACAACAATCGGTGATCTTCCTACTCCTTACTCAAATTGGCAGTGAGTTCACAAAATTACAATAAAATCTTAATTTTAAATTTTCTCCGACTCCAGAGTCAGAGAATCTTAATTTTAAGATCAGCAGGGTTCTGGATCACGTTATGTGAAAGAAGTATCCTAGCCACTCGGCGAATGTCACCTCTTTTGAAATGAAAATTTTTCTGAATTCGTTAGCTGGCCCATTCTGCAAAGGAAGGATTTAATTTGGGTTCATTTAGAGTTTGAAAACTTTTCGTAGCTCAGAAAAATCAAAAAAAAATTTACACAAAGTTGGCAGCCCTTTTAAACTTGGACAATGTTATCAATCCTCATTTCTCTTCCTGCCAATTCCTGGTCCTAATCCTAACGTGATAAATTTACTGCCACTTTCTCCTGTGATCACAGCTTTCTTCATAGCGGAAGAAAGTCATGTAGTTAAGAGATGATAAATGGTGATTCATTGAATGAAACCAAAAAATAGACGTATTCCGGAATATTTCCAACCTACTAGTACCACGGTTCCCAAAACCATCAAGGTTAATAGCTCTATTTCAAATTGCTATCCATCATATATCTCCTTTTAAATAATGGATACCCAAGCATGGAACATGCTTTCCTGAATCTAAAAAAAAATCTAACCCCTAAATCACATTATTCCACTTGGTGATGCAAAAAATAGAGTAAGACAGATTCTGAGAACGTTTCGGGAAGGAGAAAGTTTTGAGTTAAAAATTGTTTCAATCGACTTTCACCTTGGATGCACTTAACACGTTTTTTTAGTTAAAAAATACTATTTGAGGGTATTCAAAACACTGTAATTATTAATAGGCTAGGAAATCAAAGTATTCCTTTCGACCCTTCAAGTTACAGCGGCTACCGGAATCACAGTCACAAGTCCAGACTTCTTCATATTCACTCAAATAATGGGTTAGTTTAAGATAATTTTTTTAATAAAAAAAAGGACTGAAGCGAATAACGATTAGCATCTCTCTCTACCATCTAATCCATAAATGAATTAGATATCACAATGTTAGTACCATAATTCTATTTTCTACATATTATCACCACGAATCGATGATATTTCAACTGAGCTTTTTTTTAGACATTTGATATTTTACCTCTTAATTAGTAGTTAATAATTTACGTTAAGTAGAGAGTCATGAGGTCGAGACTAACAAAAGGCAATCGACAAAGTACGAGACAACGCAAAACTTTTGGAGAGAGACACTTTCCCAAGTAATTTAATGTCGTTGTTAGAGGGTAGCGTGTTACGTCTTTTTAATCGACACTTTCACTTTTCCCCAAGTTCACATTAAGATTTTTAGTCTTTGGCAAGAGTGCCAGTAAAAGTTTTAGTGTCCTTGCGCCACGCTATATCATCAGACGGCATGAAGCAGGATCAAATGAAATAAAAAGCAGCTGGGAAAAGCGCTAGAGAAAAATTCGAAAGTGATCAATGAACTTTCTCCTTGGCTCCGCCCCTTTCCTCACACGTCTTCAGACGCTTTGCAGACAGATCACGTACTTGAGTTTCTACTTACAACAACGGAATAGGAACAAATTAGATACACGCCTTTCATTTCAAACTAAATGAATTTCGGCACAAGCCCTTTAAGGCTCCTCTTCTGGAAGACCAAGAGAAATCCAAACAGACAATTGAACTTTTGGTCATTTCTTGAACAGAAATCCCGATTCTAGGGAGAACAACAAATTGAAAGGCATCAACTCTAAGCTTCTGGAGGCTGTTCGGTTCCTGTCTGGAACTAATCCACGTCTTAGATTTCCCTCAGGCCTTTTTAGAAAATCTAAATTGTCTTTTCCTCTTGTTACTTAAAGGGACTCTTTGACTTAACCAACTTCCTTTAGTGGGAGTGAGCCAGCTAATGTTCAGAATTATTAAAATTATGGGACGCAAATTTGCGCTGCCAAAAGCTTCTTAACTTGAATTGGTTCAGGGAAACAGAGAGTGAGATTATTTCTTGGTAATAATCGAAACAGCCTTCAGAAATTTAGAAATTGACCCAGATCCGCTGGATTTCCAGTTTTTGTTCAGTGCTAAATGGTTTTCGATCTAGATTCTACAATAAAAGTTGTCTTTGCCCCATATTACTCTTCAAAATTTAAAATGAAATCAACTTCTCTTTGCAAGATTTAGCCAAGGATGGAAATTGTCTCACTCTCTGTCCCTTGCCTTTTGGGTTGCTTCGAATTGCGATTTGTCCAAATAGTCAAAAGTGACTAATCCGAACACCTTAAGTTCCTACGTGCCAATTAAATTTCAAAATTTAAGCCGGATTACAGTTAATTAATTTAAGGCAAAAGTGCCAGTCCTGGGCCCTGCCTAAAAAAGAGAAAAGGCATGTTTTCAAAAACTTTCCCTCCCTCTCTCTTTTGACAATTTAGGAATTTCTAATTTGAAATATGAACTCGCTAAAAATTATGTTTACTTAATATTTTTAACAAAAGAAAGTTGCCGGAAGGCCGTCAAATATCGTCTTAGGTTCAGATTCTCATGGCCTCCTTTCTCCGAGAGAAAGCAAGGCGGAAGAAATTCGTTGAATGGATTAAACTATTCTCTTTCATTTTTCATCCTTATCAGATGACACTATTGTCTCTATAAAGAATTCAGTCTGCAGCGTTCCTGCACCATTATTACAATGTCGTCCCATTTTACACTCTACTTTCCTCCAGTATCAAAATACAGTTCGAATTTGACGCTCTTCCAATTTTCTAGACGGTTTATCAGCAAATGAAAGAGATTTCAGAAATAACTTGGAGCTTGTAATTTAGGAAAGTCTTACAAGCTTTTAGCCTCGAAGCTTTTAGCTTAGAAACAAAAGAAGGATTTAGAAAAGTAGTATTGAGTTCGTTTTCAAACACAATTTTCAAAAGCTTAAAACCTCGGAAAAGGCAGTTTGATATTATTGGCACGCAGGAACTGCACTTTCCCAACTTCAAAGACGCTTCGCCGAAAGTTTTATATATTTTTGCTTTAAAAATAATTTAATGAAAAAAATAAAAATTTTATATTACTAAATTTTGGCTCACTACTTACTATTTGATCTAGATACCTTTTTACTATTGTGAGCTACCTAATCGG
>VYYI01000277.1:0-37149 GCA_021029175.1 Bilobella aurantiaca | reverse complement strand
TCTCTAATCTAAAGTTCAAGTAAGGTCAAGGGAGAGTTGCACAAAATCTAATGTATGAATTCTGCAATTCTGCAACTCTAAATCTTTAAGTCGTAATTAAATGTCACGCCATATATTACAGTTACTTTATGGGAATGTTCTGTCCGTCCGTCTGTCTGTCTTTTTGCGCGATAACTCTCGAACGTGTAAAATTTTTTTTCAAATCTGTTTATACGCTACTTAAGTGACATTAATTTTTAAAATGGGAAAATACTTCAGTCCAAGGCCGGCATGTTTGGCAAGTATTTTTTTATATTGTCATGCAAATTCAATCGTTTTATTGGTAATAAACGTATATCATAATAAATTGGATAAATCAACTAATTTATCAGAATTTAAATTACCTTAATTGTTTTAGGATAAATGATCCAATGCGAACAATTGAAAAAATTCTTATTATTTTAATAAAATTTTGTATCAATTTTTTATTAAACAACTTAACTTAAAAATTAAATTTTCAACAAGAAGCATACATGCAAATGCTATAGTTACAGTTACGTATCCTACAAAAATCGGTGAAAGGTTTTCCATGGCAAACACCTTAAGGTCATGTGACTCTAGTTTTAATTGCGCACTTTGAAGAAGAGGCAGAAATTTATTCTTTCCTTCCAATTGCCCTTGGATTCCTAATCGCTTGTACGAATACAGAATATTCTGGTTCCATTTTCGGGTGATCCCCATTTCCTTAAGGGCCGATACAATCCACTTAAAGGGCTCCCTATAAGGGGACCCTTTCCGAAACCCGAATGTCATCATGAGTGAAAACGGACTCTGCTGTGACCGTTGCAGTAGAGAACCTCCGTTTTGAAGTGTCAAATTACTCAAAATTGCCGTTGTGAGCATAAAGTCCCATCCAATACATGCAGTATTTGGGGTAAGTAATATCGATGCTGCACATGATAGGGGGCTTGTTTCCATCCTATTTTGAAATCGATATGCAATATTTTGATACACGTTATATCGCGAAGTGTTGAAGAATTGAAGTGAAGTTTGTCCCATTCTGTGAAGAACAATGCTGTACTCTGCTCTTTCAGCCAGATCTTCAAAAGTTCTAGGAACGCTATCCGAATGTTGGGTTGAAGTGAGCGAGACTAGGTTGCATTTGTACCCATTTCCCAGAAAAAACACAAGCATCATCCAAAGGGCGACCAAGGGGCGCAAACCTCGATAAATGTATCCTAAATTCTGGTCCACTACTACCGAAAATGGTACCATCATTGCTGCGGACACGGAAAACTGAAACTTGCGAAAATCTACCGCTGTGTTTGAGGCAGAGACTATATATTGAAATTTGTAGAACATAACAGTAAATTTTGATGCAATTGCAAAAACTAAGGTGAAAATCAGAAAGGAGCACACTATCGCTGTCCAAGATACTTTATCGTATGAAGATATTATCGAGTTCCAGTGCAGAGTAGCTGCGGATGGTTGGGCAGTGTAAAATACAAGAGGGTCCTCTTCGGTAAAGTCGACAAAATCCATAAACTTGTATCTCGAGAAGCTCGATACGGTAAGTGCGGTTAAGTCCACGTGACCATTGTACACATCCGCCATGAGACCAGCCGGGTCTCCGTTAGCCAATACGCGGGAACTTCGCGTAACCGCCGTACTTTCATCCGCAACATCCCAAAATGTGGTAAAATTGAACTTTTGAGAGGCAAAATCAATAATTTGAAAGTGGGAACCACCTACACTCAGATTGTTGTTCTGCAAAATAATATATGGTGGCATGTGGTATGCATTGATACGAAAATGTTTACCACTCAATGTTTCAAAAATGTCTTTAAATTTAAATGAAGTAGAAGCAGCCATATTAGAAACAACAGTAGATACAATGGATGGTACAAATTCTAGCTCTATAATGTTTACGATACTTTCTAAGTATCAGATACTTTTGATCAGATAACATAGTAACAACTTTGCTTGAACGTTGATTGGTCTTATATAAGGGCTTGTGCCAGACAATAATAATGCATAATTAAATTTTCTTACGTTTTCTTACGTCTACGCCGCATAATTTATCTTTGTCGTCTGATTTACATGTCATTCTGTCTCCAATTTATCAAACCTATCATTCCACAGCACAATTTTCTCATGTTGATGGAATTTGTCTTGCTATACATTTTGTTTGGTTTTTCCTTATACTTTAACCTGATTCAAATACAAATCAACTTTAGAAATTATTTTATCTATTAATCATATAATATTCTATTTTGAGTTCATATAAAAAGAGAGTCGATAGGACGACAATAAAATTAGGGATGGGTACATTGGCTACAGTAACTGTGTACAACTATGAATCAATCTATGATAATTAAACTTGCGAAGCCTGTATCCTAGGCATGTTCTCTTCAGAGCAACAACGGTTACCATTATGCAAACAGATGCTTATACACTGCAAATGTAATTAGAACAAAAGTTTCATAAACCTGTTGCACCACAGTCCATTAATTCGTTTAATTGTTAGTGTAATTAATTTTGGCTAATTTGCAAACAGCAAATTGTTTAAGGCTATCGAAAATTCTGTCTACATTTTTGTTCATATCTAATTAAGTCTACACTTTATCTTAGGTTCTGTCTACATTCTTTATATCTCAATATTTGGCATCCAAAACTATTCTGCCGACGTTAATATTTGTAGAGGATTTCCAGCAGAAATATGGTTGTGCTGGAGGTGGTTGCAAATAGTTGAAATGCAAATACAACATATAAATTCCCCATGGCAAACACTTTGGTATCATGTGCGTGAAGCTTCAATTCCGCTGCTTTGAGCAATGGCAACAATTCATTATTTCCCAACAAGTGCGCTTGAATTCCTCGAAGTTTATACGAGTCAAGAATCTCTTGGTTCCATTTGCGCGTGATGCCCATTTCTTTAAGGGCTCCTATTATCAAATTAAAGGGTCCTGTGTACGGGGACTTTTTTGGAAATCCAAAAGTTATGGCGTAGAAACCAGGGCTCTGTTCAGACTTTAACAATAATTCACCACCACTTTTCAGCGTCAAATTGCTCAAAATTGACGCTAGCAGGGAAAAGTCCCAGCCAATGCAAGCTGTTTTTGTATTCATAAGTACTGCACTAGTGCAATTCAGTGCACTACTTTGCATTGACTCTTGGAAACGTTCTGCAATATTTTTATATATTGGATTGCGCGAAGTATTAAAGAACTGGAGTGACGCTTGGCCAACCCGATGTAGGATGATTTTGTACTCGGATCTTTCCGCCAGATCTTCGAATGTTCGCGGAACTTTTGCCGATTCAGGGGTTGAACTGAGCGAAACGAGGTTGCACTTGTACCCATTTCCCAGAAGGAACACTAGCATCATCCAAAGTGCGGTCAAAGGTCGAATAGCTGTAGAAATTTGCCCTAGGTTTTGGTCTAGTGCAACAGAGTATTGCAACAGGATAGTCGCAGATACTGGTATTGCGGATACTTGAAACTTCTTCGATAAGTGTGTGGCGGATACAAATAGAAATGTAAATAGAAAGAATGCCCCAAACAAGGCAACCCAACTATATTTGTCATAGGGTGAAAAAATAGAGTTCCATCGTAATGTAGCGGGGGAGGGTTGCGCAGTGTAAAATACAAGTTTGTCTTCGTCAGTGTTAGATGCAAAGTCCATAAACTTGTATCTTGAAAGAGTGGCAACAGTGATGGACGTGAAGTCCATGCGACCATAGTACACATCCGCCATCATTCCGGCCGGTGTGCCATCGGCAAGTACGCGTGAACTATGGCTACTCGTCATCGTTTCATCGGCAACATCCCAAACCGCTGTAAAATTGTACTTTCTAGAAGCCATTTGTACAATGTTGAAGTGAGAGCCACCAAGGCTTCGGTTGTCGCTGTCTAGAAAAATGTATGGTGGAATATGGAAGGCAGTAATTCGAAGATGTTTTCCATTTAGCGAGTTGAAAATACTTTTAAATGAAGAACGGTGTAGTGCAAAATTTGTAGGAATTAAAATCAAGAAAATTGAAAGCAGCTTGAGAAGCGTACGTTTGCGCATCGTTGATAATGTGGCGATCTAGCTATGATGCTTTGTTGTTTAAATGTTGACAAAGTTTTTACTCATCAATTAGTCCTAATTACCATGTGACTAATTAATTACTTTCTCTAATTCGAATCTACTTGCCTAGTGTTGACCCACTTTCATAAATTTTCCAATATGTATCGATCCAGTTTATGTTTCATTTGATTTTGGCATCTCAAGTTATTTGATTACGATTCGCAATAGGAATTATGCGAAAATACCTAAATTACTAATGTAATATTGGATAAAATAAGCATTTCCGAAAAAGTATCAACAATTGATTTGTCTTCCTTTCTAGTGTCATACACTAATGACAATAGACGTATATCACATAAAACGTTCACTTATTTTAATACAATTAAATATTTTAAATGCAGTCTTAGAGCTTTGTAGCGTATTAACAAATTATTTGGAGGTACGAAAACTAGTCAAATATATTCATACAAAAATTATGATTGTAACCTAGATGATTGCAAATTGTCGGAACTTCTTGTTTTATGTAAAAAGTTTGGGGTCATTCAGGGGGTCATTGAAATGCGGTGAAGGGTCAGACCCCCGTAACCCATCTTCAAACTTGAGCTCATTCTTGACCTCTAGAGTCGAAAACTATTTCCAATTTAATTCATACATGAAATCGATTGAAAGATATTTGTAATTTTTTAACATTTGCCCTAAATTTCTGGAAAATCTCTACTAGAAGCATGGCTGCACTTAAGATCATTGCAAATATGTAAAACACAAAAATCACAAATAGATTCCCCATGGCAAAAACCTTTGTATCATGAGAACGTAATTTGACTTCTGCAGCTTTGAGCAAAGGCAAAAAGGCATTGTGTCCTTCCAAGTGTCCCTGAATGCCTCGAAGTTTGTACGAGTAGAGCACATCTTGGTTCCACTTGCGTGTGATGCCCATTTCCTTAAGGGTTCCTATAATTAAATTGAAGGGGACTGTGTATGGGGACTTTTTTGCAAATCCAAATGTCATGATAACGGAGGTTGGACTATGTTTCGACTTGAGCAACAGCTCACCACTATGATTCAGCGTCAAATTGCTCAAAATTGCTGACTGTAATTGGAAACCCCAACCAATGCAAGCTGTTTTCGGATTCAACAATATTTCACTCGTGCATTTTACCGAACTATATTCCATAAAGTCCTGGAAGCGCCCGGCAATATTTTCGTATACGGGATTACGCGAAGTATTAAAAAACTGTAGCGATGTTTGTCCTATTCGGTGTAATATAACCCTATAATCACCTCTTTCGGCAAGTTCCTCAAACGTCTGGGGTACTTTTGCCGAATCAGGGGTTGATGTGAGGGAGACGAGGTTGCACTTGTATCCACTTCCTAATAGGAACACTAGCACCATCCAGAGAGAGGTCAAAGGTCGCAACCCTTGAGGAACCGTTCCAATATTCTGGTCTGTTACAATTGCCCACATTAGCATAACAGAACGAGATAGTCCAATAGACTGAACTCTACTAACTGCTGAAAAGCGGTTGTGTACTATCGAAATATTAGATACAGATGCAAAAAGGCAGATTGCTATTAATAAAGAACTGGAAATTGCTGCCCAAGATACTTTATCGTATGAAGATACTATCGAGTTCCAATGCAGGATAGCTGGTGCTGGTTGAGCAGTATAAAAGACGAGCATATCTTCTTCTGTAAAGTCTACAAAGTCCATAAATTTGTACCTCGAGAAGCTTGCAACAGTGATGACAGTGAAGTCGGTATGATTGTAGTAAACGTCCGCCATCATTCCAGACGGTTTCCCGTTAGGCAATACACGAGAACTTTTGCTACTTGCCATCGTTTCATCAGCTACGTCCCAAAACGATGTAAAATTAAACTTCCTGGAAGCTAACTGGACAATATTATAATGTGAGCCACCGACACTACGGTTGTCACTGCCTAAAACAATGTATGGCGGCATGTGGAAGGCGCTTACTCGAAGGTGTTTTCCATTTAGCGTGTGAAAAGTATGCTTAAATGAAAATGCTCTTGGCTTTACAATATTCGGAAGCAGGAAAATCAGGACAAAAGTAATGTTTGATAATGTTAGATGATTGTGTATTTGAAGCTCTAACATTATTAGCCTTTTGCTTTGCTAATAGCCTCATGTGTAGCTCCGTTCCGTTCTAATCCATCAGTACTACATCTAATTTGCACTGATTAGTACAAGTAGTAATTTTACTAATATTTGTAAGTAGCTTTAATATGCCTAGTTTCCTTTATTAATTAGTGTGAGCGTTTTTGTGGTAGACCTCAATCATTTTGCATGTAAACTATTCAACACACCAATTTGCTTAAATTAACATAAACAAATTAGTAAAATGGATAAAATTTCTCAATAAGTTTCAAAGGCCAAATGAGTCTTGACAGAAGTATTCTTGACATACCATAAAATAAAATAATTCAAAATATGACAAATGAGGCTAATTGATTTATTTTCGATTTATCGAGTAGGTAGTCAATTTAATTTGTTTATTAAAACACAACATGCAACGACATGCCACTCAAGGGCCTAACAACAATTTTTACAGGGTGCATTGCTTCTTGCATAACGTAAGTGTTTTTCAACATTGAAAAAACTTCTCAACACATAACATAAAAATGTTCCATGTAAAACTAAATCTAGCTCATATTAAGCAATTATCAGTCAAGTATGGTTTTCCTGCAACCTTTTGTTATATATTAATTTATAATATCAATGCATACAAATACACAATTTTCTAATTGGTTGCTTGTCCTGGAAACTGTTGCGGATGCCTGAGCTGTGTCTGTGAAATAAATGCATCTTAAATACTTTGCATAATCGAATACTTCTTGAAGAAAGACAAGTACGATTACAAGATTCGCAAGGATGTAGCTCAGGAATATTGGAAAGAGGTTCTCCATCGCAAATATCTTGATATCACGTGACTCGAGTTTTAGTTGTGCTAATTGCAGCATTGGCAACAAGTCATTTTCCAGCCTTGCATGTATCCCCTGCCGCTTGTAGTCCTCCATAATATCTCTGTTCCATTTACTTGTTATTCCCGTTTCCTTAAGGGCAGCTATAACTAGATTGAAGGGCTCTGTATATGGGGAGCCCTTGGGAAACCCAAAAGTAAGAGCAAATGAACTAACACTTTCTTTGGACATGTGCAGTAGGTGATTTCCGCTTGTTAATGTCAAATTACGTAAAATCGGGCTTAGTAGAGAGAAGTTCCAACCAATGCAAGCTGTTCTTGGCTGCACAATTACTCGAGTTGTGCACCGCAGCGCGTTGTCTTCCATATTATTCTGAAAACGGGTTGCAATATTTGAATAAATTGGATTAGACGACGTGTTGAAAAATCGATATGTCGCTTGACCAAGACTATGTAGCACAATTGTGTAGTCTTCCCTCTTTTCCAGCTCCTCGAATGTTCTGGGCACTTTGTCCGCGTCTCGCGTCGAAGTGAGCGAGACCAGGTTGCATTTGTACCCATTTCCCAATAGCAAAGTAAGAATCATCCAAGAGGAGATCAGTAGTCGAAACTTCGAGGGAACAAATCCTAAGTCTTGGTCCAAAGCAACCCTCAATGGGGTAAAGACTAACGCTGCTCTTCCTACTTGATTCTTACTCCAAATCATTGTAGCGTAGTAAAAAATGAGTGTAAATGTTAAAAATGAGCACAGAATGGCGGCCCAAGATACTTTATCGTATGAGGATACTATCGAGTTCCAGTGCAAAGTGGCGGGTGCTGGTTGAGCGGTATAAAATACAAGTCTGTCGTCTTGAGTAAAGTCGGCGAAATCTATAAATTTCAATCGTGAAATGCTTGCCACCATTAGTGCTGTTATGTCCACGTGACCGGAAACCACTTCCGCCATGAGTCCAGCCGGCTTCCCATTGGGTAGAACGCGTGAACTTCGTGATGGTCCACCAGCTTCGTCTGCAACGTCCCAAAACGTCGTGAAATTGAACTTCCGCGAAGCTAACTGGACAATAAAGAAGTGCGAACCACTCAAACTTCGATTGTCATTCTCCAAAAGAATATAAGGCGGGAAGTGGAAGGCGTTGATGCGAATATGCTTTCCATTAAGTGCTTTGAAAATATGTTCAAGTGGAAACGTCTTTAAAGCATATGATTTAGGTCCGAAATCGATTAAATTGAGGACAATGGCAAAAGATGCTAAATTGGCGTACCTGAAACGGAGATACATAGTGTTCTGTAGGATTTACTGTTCAATTCAATTAGAAGCCACTCACCTCAGCAACAAATGAATCTAATTAATTAGCACAACGAATTGAGCTCGAAGTGCATTGAAAATAATTAAAAAGGTAGTACTGAGTATGGATTTCAGAATTCAATCGTCATATCACTCAAATCACCTGTACCAGGCAATTCGCTAGTCCTCATTTATTAACTTGACTTTTACTTGAGATTTTTTCTTGTTAGATTAATTTTTTTGTGCAAGGAAAAAGATCAAAGCTTGTTTTTAGACGATTTTCATGTACCAAATATAATGAAAATGTATCACCTTAAGTTCCGCCGCCTTTTTCGCTCACTAAATATGGTTTTGTTGGAGAAGGCGTCATCTTAAATTTCTACGGTTTGTTAAGACTTGTTTTCAAAAAAAGTTAGCAAATTTGCAATTTGTTATTCTACGATGAACCCGATTTGGACCACATTAGGAGAGCTCAATGCTTGATTGATCACACAATGAAGAAGCCATATAGTCAAATCCATATGTTGTCGTAAGTTTAGTCATGAGTTCTTTAAAGAATCAAAACAAGATTGTGCACCTCGATGAACAAAATGAAAATGTGTACTACAAATAAGTACTAAATAAGACTGAGGTTAACATTCTTAATAGGAACTATGTAATGATTGCAATATCGAACTGATTGTCAAAGTAGGCAACAATTAGCAATAAGAAACGTTAATAAAATAAATAATAAACCTAAATATTAATACCTATTCTAATTCTAATATCAATATTCTAATTAGCTTAAACTAATTATTTTATGTACAATTGGTTCACCGGGCGAATGTTCTCACGTGCAGAGAAATGAATCTCACGCACCCTACTATCCTTAACTAATTAATAGTAATGATACAATATAATATATTAATAGTATGGTTTTCATAAAACGTAAAATTGCAACCAGAACAAAGACACATTTGCTCCATAATGGAAAAAGTTTCAGTGTAAGAGAAATTTCAGCTGTTGAGACGCATATGTGAATGTGCTGCTGAGTCCCCTCATAAAAAATAGAATATAAATAATAAACAATTTAATTATAAAGAATAATTATATCATTATAATATGTTAGTTGACCAATTCTTAAAATGACTTAAAATTCAAATATTGAAGATCTGTTTTACAAAGAACCAAATCTTGAACAGTGAACAATGCCGATATAATTTCTATCTGCTGAAAATTAAACCAAATTATAGAATAATTAAAAAAAACATACCCATTGAAAGATCAATAATCTAACTAGCCAAACGGGCCCATTCTAGGAGGTGTGTATTTTAACATTAAAACCTAATACGCCGTCACTAGACGGGCTTGCTTAGCTATAATTGTAGTTACCAAAGCTCATTTCTTGTTAGCAGGAGTGAAGCGTGCGGTGTCAAATTTAAAGGGCTCTGAGGGTCGTGATGGATTTGAAACATTGGTACGCTCATGGTGACATTTGGTGGGACCAGGTGGGGCCTAATATGAGATTCCACACGACAAAGGTAACGACGGGTGGACTGATGCGGAGCGTTTTACAGATAGGTTGATCCTGGTACCCTAAGTCGCTTCCTGGCTCATAGGTAAAAATTTCATCAATCTAAAATCAATAGGAAACATTTAATCTGTTTGTAAATGTAATTTGTTCCATATTTAACTTGTATAAAACCTATGAAATTTGCGTAATCGAATTAGATTTGTTAAATATAGAAATTTCCAAAGCAAGGCAATATTAAAAAGTATGCTGCATTTAACTTTTTAAGAACTCTATTAGTGTTTTCCAAATAAATCATTAAGTGGGAACTTAGTATGAAATGAGACCAAAATGCTAAAGTGAACATTTTGTTTCAGCATTCCATTGCTTAAACATTTAAATCCAGTTTTGGAAGTTAGTAAGGCAATTATAATGCGTGATTTCAAATTTCAAATTTTCTATTAAGTGATATTTTTGGCACACTTTTTATTAGCCCACACAAACTGTGTTGTAAGAGCGATTGGCACTATCAACAACAAATTATGTAAAATGCTCATCACTTACCGTTCTAGAAGAGAGTTCTCATTCCAAGAAAAAACAATTGTCTTTGAAATGTAATTGTAGTATTGCAATTGAATCAAGAAGAATATTTATCAACATTTGTAAGTTTTTTTGTTGAAAATTGGATATGTTTGATAAAAATTAATGTACACTACTGAAGTGATCTTATTTGTAAGATCATGAGGACGTGGCTCCTACATTGCTACTGCCAGCATCACTGGAATTTCCAACTGGACTTATATCAGTTTCCTTTTCAAAGATCTTCTTTTTTCAATTCTTTACAAATGCTTCCCAGGAGGTTTTTGAGGGGTGACATTTGAATATGCCGTAAAGATGCATCTTTCCATTGTTACACAAGGGGGGAAACTGTTTTCAACCAGAATTCAAAACCTTTTTTTTGAAAACCTCTCCGTTTTCAAGCACAGCGTAATGTTACACAATCAACACAAGATGAAAAAGCCTTTATCTTTTAGGAAAAATAACAAGTGTTGAGGAAGAGATTTTCATAAGCACTTATTAAGGCCAAAGTTCTTAAGTGCCTCTGGAGTCTAGGGAAAGGGTCTAAAGGGAAATTAGGCTAAGTTTCATTCCCATCAACCTTTTTTTTTCAATTTCTTAATTTCAACGCACCGATATTAGGAAAAACTACAGATTTTCATACATTTGGTTGCTTAAATGCTGTTGAATTAGTTGATTTATTGATTGATCAAGTTGAATTAAAATGAACCTGAGAGTTCAAACGAAATAAAAAAAAAGGAAAATTTAGAACACTTGCGCAAGTGCGTGTATTTACAACACATTTACAGTATTTACGCAATTTTTAGGTGCTCGAAATTTTTGGTTTTTCTGTTATTTCAATGCAAAATTAGTTACAGAACAAACGAACTGAATTCATTTGACTGAGAGCTCAGACTTTACAGAGTCAAAAATGGTGTGTAAATTGGCAAACGATAAAAATAATCTCGGAATGAACAATTTTTGTATAAGTGAGCTTTTTCCGTCTTAATGCCTTTCGGCCAAAACTTAATTAGGTTCATATCAAGCGCAAATTTCTCGATCACGAATCACTCCTACCATTTTCATAAAAATCAGATCAACCTAAAGTTGCTAATAAAAATCAGATCAACCTAAAGTTGCGAAAGATTGACTCTTTCAAGTGCTTTGAGCTGACGCAACAATACCGGAGGGACGTCAAATGTTTTTCAGTGTCAATGGGTGGTAGCATATTTACAAAGAAATCGGTTCAAAAAGTTGGGTCATTTTTACCCAAATTCTTACCCTTTTCATGATCTATTCAAAGATGCCATAGAAAATAACCTTGAAAATAGGGTTGAAAGAATCCAGGTCAACCAACCTGTTTCAAAGTACCCCAACGACAGGTAGGTTAAATCCTAAGATTTTCAATTACCCACATTTACCACCTACTAATCTGTTGTTCTGAACACTGCTGTGTGCACTGTCTTTATATGACGACAAACTTACTTCAAGCTCTCGAATATACATGGAAGTTAAGTTATGAGACCTCTTTCTGAGTAGTGATGTTGAAGAGTAAAATTATAATAATCCATAACCTTATGAGATTTTTTAGACATTTTTTTGCTATTCTTAAATTACAACTAAATAACTTCAACTTCAATTCAACCAAAAACTCTAAACAACAAAGTTTATTATGTAAAACAACATGTGCATCAATAGCAAAGAAATAAAGATCTAGATACAGAGACTACATGCAAGGAAGAATTAAGTAAGTATGGATATTTGTAACTTATAAAGACATTTGACAAATGATTCGTTTGAATAAGTAAGAATTAATATATTATCACAACATACTTATGCATTTGCCCTTGCAAGCCTCCACGATGGACTTTTGCTGAGTTGAATACAAAGCAAATTCATCACGGAAAAGCAAAAGTGGGTTTGGAACATTTCAAAAACTTTCGAAAAAAGGTAAAATTTGGTTGACTTGAATTATTATAGTTAGGTTTAGGTTAAACCCTAAAGAAATTTGCTTAAATTCCTTTGAATAAAACAGAGTAGATTAATAACCTTACATTGAAAAAAGGCCATATTCGTCTAGGTATGTTACAGATTTAGTCTTACAAATAGTCATCTACATTGTATCATCGCTGGGATGGGCACAGTCTTATTTCTGTAAGATAGTAGTAATCTAAAAACATAGTTTGATTATTCTTAGAAATCATTCTTGCTTTAATTCACATTTGACAAAAACTAATATTTTTGTTAAATTAAAAAGAGAAATAGGAATTGACGACATCAGATAATTTGATTTTTGAAAGAAAAAATGGCATTTAAACATGACTTCGATCTTAATTTAGTTTAGAACATGTTCAGGTAATGGACTGGAGTCTTTGTATGTATCAAACAAAACGCCATTGAAGAAATATATGACCAATTTAATTTCTCCGTAGTTTGACGCCTGCAGGTCGAGCAGGAAAGGAAGGAAGTGAAAATCATTCTCTGTGGATGCATGCTGGTTCATTGGGAGGACTTAAAGGTTCCTTGTCATGGGAACCGTGTTAAGGGCTCTTTCTCAAGGGCAGGGAAACTCCTCTTGCGTCTCGTATACCTTTTCCCATGTCAGGTGTCAACTGAAAAGGACAATGCTGCAGAATTCAGCGTAATATCCGCTAGAAACTAAAACTAATTCTTTTTTTTGCAACTGAAATTTTGTTTACAGAATTACTCTGAACACTTAATTATTCAGACCTTATACTATACTCGTCCTATGGGTACTTGCATATGTGGCTAAAATGTTTAAAACACTAAGCCTTGAAAGCCTTAGTTTAATTTTGAACACTTATTTTTAATAAGTGGGAAAGGGATTTCACTACAGTTTTCCACAAATATATCAAATCTAAAGTAACAATATTCATAATTTCACATATCTGCCAAAAACAATTGAAACTCATTTTATTTGAAGAATATTTAGCATCAAACGACACATCAAGCAAATTGATAACAGTTCAGAATCCTCCCACAGAACCTCTGAATCGAGATGCACGCTTGTCCTGTCGACGTTCATCAGCAGGTTTTTTGATACCAACTGAAATCGAAAAAAATAACAATTTAAAATGTCAAAATTTATTTCAAAAAATGACTCGTTTTTTTTAAAGGTAGCCACCGTACACTTTTTCAACTTCAGCAACTCCTTTGAACAGCACTCTGAAATTTTGGCTCTGGTACTGCTACAAATAGATGTGATTTCGAAGCCTGATTCACAGTCTGACCCCGGTTGGGCCACGCAGTTGGAAACGTACTGAATTTGACCGTCACATTCTTCACTTGACGCTTCGGCATGCACTAGGCACTGCAACATAGCGTAGAAGGCAAAGTATCGAAAGTGAGATCGATTCATTTTGAATCTTAAAGTATGCGACTTACAAATGCGTTTAGAGTAATCAGAATAAGTAAATCAGATTGATCCCAATCAATCGCGACCTTTTAAAGAACAGGACTTTTCCTGAAGGTTGTAAAAATGTTGCTCATTATCTCGAAATTTGTTACCTTTTGGTTGTACATAATTAATTGATTGCTTTAGATTTGTAAGAGGAAATTGGCATTAATTATCATGTTGCATTTTTGTTAGCAAAGCGGAAACCACCGCTTTTTTTCTTTCATCAAAACCATGTCTTGCTAAAGTACATCACCGTGTTCAATACCGGCGGTTTGTAAAGGCTCATTTTTTCTATGTGGAAAACCACCGCTTAGCTAATGAAATTTGCACTTTGCAAAGCCAAAGTGAACCCGAATTGAACCAGGCCAGAACACGTTAGGATAACTCAAGCCTTGATTGATGACACAAGAAAGAAGCCCAAATCCTAAATCTATGCTATTGTCTTCAGGTAAATCATGATTCGATGCTCCAAATACCGAGTTCTGTGAACTCCAAAAAATAGCTATTAACCGAAGTAAGGTGAAAAACCTTTAGAAATTTTCAATTCTAAAATTCTCCTTCTCTGAAATACTATTAACAATTTAGCTTTAATTCTGAAAACAAAATTGCCTGACCTCATTTTGTTTTCAAGACTCCAATATTTTCCGTAGTTATTTAAGAGACAGCATAATTCTTTGATAGACTCAATTGCTCGACAATATTTTATTTTACCTTTGATTTCAATTTCTTGGATTTTAATTTTTTCAACATGGCACAACTTTTCAAAATTATAGCAATGTTTTCTGTAATGGCTGTTAGCTCGGCTCAAGAGGTGAGAATCAGTTTTCTTAACAGAATATAAACTGTAAAACATACTTTAAACATTTCTAAGTTATTTTACTCAATTTGAATCTGATTGAGTAATTGATTGATTGCAAAGTAATGCATACTGTAACACGTTGATCTAGGGTTTGCAATCAAATCAAACAGACTGATTTTATTTACAGAAATAAAAAATAATTTTGAACAATTTTTTTTAGTTAGTGCCGCCTCCAGAAAGTACTGACACGGAAGGGCCTGCTGAAAGTGTTTATCCGGATGCTGTGGAAGGGTCAACATTACCCGATTTCGACACATGTACATGCTAAAATTTGGTTGTATTAAATTAAATAAGCACTAATTACACGAAATAGTTTTAGGTGATCAATTTTTGCTTCTGGAATGGATTCCCTTTCCAATCAACAAGTACATGTACCTTGTTCAGAATAGCTCCAATGGCATTATACAAGAAGAAGGCGTGACAACACTAGACCAAATAACTAAGGCACAATTCCCAGACGTCCGCACGGCCTTTGCCTGCGTTCCTGGCGATGGGGACTTTATTTTCCTGGAAGACATACCCCTTATTACAGTGGATGCCTTCAGGGACGACCACCACTTCCAGGAGTACCAAGACATCATTTATACCATTCATGGATTTGAAGACAAAATTCACCTCTGGGCACACTTCCTACAGTATCCAGACGCATTTTCCCCTGTACGAGATCGCCTTTCAGCTGCTTTTCAAGAATTTCTAGAGCACGGAATCAATGGAATGGTAACGCCACCAAAAGTAATCAACGAACCCGTGGAAGACTTCAATGCAATTGAATAACATGCCTAACAGCTCCACTTTTACGGCTATTTCTTTATTTTGTTCAGTTTTAAAAATTAACTTTCCGTTTATTCCTCCACTGTTCCTCTCTCCTTTCAAACCAATTTGAGCATACTCTGAAATAAATTTCTAAAATTCTTTTTTGTAAGCGGTTTGATTGATTAATTCGGAAGGTTTTCAGTGGCTCTCGCCTTTTCCGAAAAATGTCACCAATTACCAAAAATTCATGAAGAGAAAGGTCATTTGCATGAATAAAGAAATGCATATCAAATAATACTTAAACGAATGCTAGAAAAACTTGAATTTAAATTTTTTAAAATTTTTGCTCTATAAAAATGACTACTAGATCCCGACTACTAAAACAACAAGCAAAGTATTTAAAAAATATATGACAAATCAATGTCTAAAAATTCCACCCACGAGTTCGTTATGTTTTAATATTCATATCCATGAAATCATGTCAAATTTGACATGACGCCTTACAGGCACAGTCATAGTATTTACAATTGACTCCATGGCCAAAATATGGCAGTATTGGCTAAAATTATGTGCGAGATTAGAATAGAAAAAAAAACTTAAAAAGTCAGATAACAGATTATTTGGGTGCAGGTCATTGCCCTGAATGAGATGCTAAATACAGGAGTTGCTGTTTTGAAAGTTATTAGAAATTTAGCTAAAAATAGAAAGAGCGAAAAGAAAGGGACATAATTTGACCAGTTATGCGCAGATCCACTTATTTGAAAATTTGCAGCACTGATGGTTACTAGGAAGCGTTTCGGCAGAAGATGACGGCACTGTGTAAGAAGTCATTAGCTAAATTTTCGTCACATTTCAGCAAGATGTCAACTTTCTTTGAAAAGCAACTTGGGAAGCATAACTAATTTTTTTACACGTACCCTCAAAAGACAGAAATCAAAATTACAAAAAACTAAATTGTACAATATTTCCATAAATTTTTTGATTGAAAAACTCTAATGGCTTGCTTAAGAGTTCAATATTCCAAACTATGTCAAAAAGCAGAATGTTGAACCTAAACAATTTCTGGTTATTGCACTTGAAACCAAAAAGGTAATACTGTTAAGTCAATATAATTCAGACAAGCCAAAGAAGCCCGTTCTAGAACAAGAGGATCTGAAGATTTATCCTAAAATCCGCTTGTCAGGGAACAGGTTTTTTTGCTGTAATCGTATTTACTTAACGGAATATAGGTCGTAGAGTGGTGACGTGAGTTGTGTGAGTGTTGTGCTTGTAGCAATTGTAAGTGTGCACCACTTTCTAAGTACCCTTCATATTAATTGTTATATCAAAGTGAAGGAGTGTGCGACTAAAAATCAGCGATGTGAGGGGCTGGGATAAAAAAAATGCTCATTTAAACTTTTCTACTACCAGAGGTCGACTTGGACATCCTACTTATTCATGACAATGATTAGAGTACAACAATTATCTTGTCTTATGGCATTTTGCTCTTATTAATTCTGCTGTAAGATTGATTGCGCTTTTTCTTATTTAAAAAAATATAAACAACGAAACAATTATTCACAGCATAACACAATGTAGTATTATCAAAATTTGTAGCTGTGAATCACAAATGCTCATCACTATCCGAACTCCAGTAACGTCTATTCTTATTCTACAATGCAATGTCACGATTGAAATGTAATTGCAGAATTGTATATAATCCTTTTAAATATACTAAAAGGTAATGAATATTGTCTTGTATTGTTTATTTGTTGTACTCGTTTTATTTATACACGTTTTTGTTTGAGAAACCTAGAATTACACTGTTATTTACAAATTGATCTTGTCGCAAGGTCGTGAAGACGTGTTTCCTACATTTCTACTGTCAGTATCACTAAAATTCCCTAACTTACTTATACCCGTTTTTTCTCAAATCTTTTCTCAATTTTTTGGAAATCCTTCTCAAGAAAATTCTTTTCTGGGGGTGACATTTGAACAGGCCGTAGAAATTCATTTATGATTGTTGCACAGAGAGGGAAATTTTTTTGAACAAGACCTTTTTTAAACCTTTCCGTTTTCTATCTCAGCGTAGTGTTATACAATCAACAAAGATGAAAAACCTTTATCTTTTAGGCAACAAAATAACAAGTGTTCAGGAAGAGATTTCGAAAAGTACTTGTAAGGAGGTTCCCTTTCAAACTCAATTTCCGTTTTGATCTTGCAGAAGGGCCAAAGGGCTTGAGTACCTCTAGAATGAACAAAAAAGTACCTAAATTACTCAAAGGGAAATTAGGCTAAATTCCGTTCCCATAAAATAATTTTCCGATTTCAAAAACTGAGAAATGCAACAATTCCGGGGTCAAATAGATTCCGAAAAATTCACTTCTTTAAGAATGGATTAGGCAATTTTTACATTAGTATGACTTCCGTTTCTTAAGAACAATTCGTACGCACTTATTTATTACATTTTTCGACATAGCTCAAACATTATTGAAACAAAAAATGCGGAAACATAGTATAAATTGACAAAAAAATTGAATTGAAAGGTAAATCCTTTTGACAATCTTTATTTCCGACCAAATCAACAATTAAGTAAAATACCAACAAAATCAAATTCCTAGATAAAAAATCAGTCCCTTTATTTGCATAAGAATATGAGTAGCCAATTATTTACGCAAAATCCACTGTCAAAACTATTTTGAACTGACGCAACAATACGGAAAAGGTGTAAACTCTTTTGTCAATAGGAGGTCGGCAAAAAATGCAAAGAAATTGGTTCAAGAAGTGTTGCGGCATTGTTACCCAATTCTTAACATCGCAGCCTTCCACTCAAAGATGCAAGGAATATAACCTTGAAAAAGCTGGTCACAGAAAACGACGTCTCACACAGTATCTAGATACAAAATAGTAGCCTTAAATTACAATTTTTCTAATAACCGTGTTATCTGATATTTTTCCGAGATTTTTATGAATAACATTGCTCTGAATTAGCAATCAAATCACAATCAATGTTCTGTAATTTGAGTTAGGGAAATCTCAATTCTTGAATATTTTATCTAATTCGTGATTTTTTAACCTAAACTTGTCATGCTTCAAATAGTATTATCTGTTTCTTATTCTAGGAACCTTTGCGCAAATTGCAACTATTCAACATTGTGTTGTTTGTTCCCTTTGCTGTCAAGGATGAATGACAAGATTCATCAAGTGCCTTTGATTTTGCAGTTGTTATCCAGCAATACACCTTTTTTCAAGTTCAGAAAAGGTTTCTTGACCTTGAACAACAAATCTCAAAAAAAGAGGTAACGAGCAACAGGTAACACTACCTGCTTCTTGAATATGTGAGTAACTGAGCGGAACCCATGGCATTTGTCGGAAACTGTTTAAGTTATTCAAAATAGTAATTGTGAAATAGTTTTTTTAAGCCAAAATGATAATATTAAATGGCTTTATATCCATTGCATCTAAATCGCTGAAATGAAAAATAATTTGTGCTTACGCTGAATGTATTGTTCCGGTGGCAAATATTAGTGTACGATTTTGATATCAAGACTCTTATTCAATTAGAAATGTTCCTCAACTTACCTTAGCAATTTGAAAATTATTAAGTAGCGTATTAGCTACTTTATGGGAATGTTCTGACTGTCCATCCCTCTGTCCGTCTGGTTGCGCGATAACTCTCGAACGGGCTAAATTTTGTTTTCAGCTAAAGGTAGTAAGGTCAAGGGTAAGGCCAAATTTTGCAAAAAGGTATGATAATTTCAATTACCAAATAATTGACCCTATACCCTTCATCCTTATATCAATGACCCAGTAAACGACCCTTCAATCCGATTTTTGCCAGTTTAGCATATTACGAAAAGTTATGATGTTTTCAAGGACCTCAGTGACCATAGACCCTTTCCCTTTATTGAAATGACCAATATATGACCCTCAAAACCGAAAATTCAGAATTTTGATTTTTTTTTTGCATTAAATGAAATTGTACAATGTTACCATACATCAAATGGAAGGGTATGATGGTATCAATGACCCAGCTGACAATCGACTCTTTACTCCAAAAGTGCGATGACCCCGAAAATGACCCCTAAAATTGAATTTTCAAATTTTTGAAATTTTTTGCGTAAAATGAAAAGCTATGCTGGTACCAATGACTCATGTGACTCGTGACCCATTCCAATGTAATGACCCTGTAACTGACCCTTAAAACCGAAATCGGCGTTTTTGGGGTCTATATTTTCAAGTTTATTTGCATTAGTTCAATACGCTACTTACGTTACGTGCGTTTGTGTGGTTCATTTAAATCGCAAATAAGTTTAATTAGAATTATCTATGTCAATCTCTTTAATTGAAATATAGTTATCGTAAAACAGTTTTTTTTCGCTTACATTGGATTACTAGGATGTTTGACATAAATGATTTTTGACGTGATAAAAACAGGACCAAAAACTAAGGGATTGACAAACTGATTGCAATTGCATAATTAGTACAACAACGGAAATATCTACGTCGTGATTGAGTCGTTGTTTGGCATTGTTGAACTAAATATGTTTTACTGTACACTTCTCTGATTCATCGCTTTGCCTATGATTGAGAGTAATCTTCCGAATGATTCATGTGGAACTAGTTTGAAAATATTCGCTTTCTATCCTGTTGTTCCTCTCTCCTTCTCAAAGACGATTTGAGCAATTCCCGAAATAAAATTCTGAAATTCTTCTCGCAAGTAGTTGATGTCATCTTCTACGTTGACGGCAATATGGCGAACGCGTTGATTGATTCCGACAATTTTCTGTGGCCCAAGCTCTCGCATTCCTCGAAAATTATTGCCAATTGCAAAGCATTGATTGGGAGAAAGGCCAGAATTTGAATGAGTAAAAAAGTGCATATAGAGAGCAGACGCGTCGCTCACTTGCATCTCTTCCAGCGTCTTGTAGACAATTATAATTCCGTCAGCATCCTTCTGGACGCCGGGCCAAATCGCTTTCAGCCTAAAAAAAAGTTGATTTGCAAAAAGAATATTAGGAAGTAATTTCCTAAAATAATAATTTAGGATTTGAAATACTTTATTATTCAAGTCTGTCCTATGAAAAGAGGAACAATTTTTTTTATAATCTTCCTGTCTTAGGACGGGCTGGTTTAGTTAAATTTTTGAGATTATTGTACAAATTTAGTATACTTACTTCGGATCTCCACCGATTTCCCATAATTGAATATCTGACTCCATTTTCTGCTTCTTTGGTCCAGTAACCGTTATTGGAAAATCTACAATACGCACAGCACGCGTAGGGTAATAGGGAATTCGTGACCCGCTGCTTGTACTGTCCACGGCGACACTTTCCTTGCCTAGAACGTTCGTCAAGGACGTTTTCCCCGCCTAAGCAAACAAAAGTAACTTAGAAATGGTTGTTTTAAAATAAGCAAATTTGAAGTAAATTCTTATTACAATGGTTATTTTTGTGTAACGGTAAAACCAACCTGAGAAGGACCGACTACCAAAACCTTTAATTTCATATCAGAAAATAAGTAATTCACGTATTCTCGTTAGATTTTTTATTATTTCAACATCAAATCAATGGGTAAACAATTTTCCGAAGAGAGAAACTTTGCTGTGCTTTTCCACGTATCCATGACAACAAAAAACCTCGCTGAGTTTCAATATACATATTGATCGAATCGAGTAATCTAATGTGTCAAGACGTCTCAGCACTGCTATAATAAAAGTCAGTACGCTGTAAGTGAGTTCAATATTGCGCAATTCTTCTTCTTTTTTTTTTTACAGATTTAACATTATACCTATCTAAAGTCCCGAAACTCCGGGTTCAGACATATTTCCATAAACATTTTTCTTATATATTTTTTTCATTTCTTCCTAAGTGAGTGATGCCTAGCCAAAGAAGCCTCTCCTAACATGGAGAGGCTTAAGGACCCTTAAGTGACTCTCTTCAAGTTTTTGGAAATGTTCAATATAAATGTTTTACAAACAGAAGACGCTTTTAACCGCAATTGCATAGGACGAAGGTGGTTGGCTAGAGGCACAATTTTTATGAACAAATTTTTTTGTCAAACTTTACTCCAAATAAGTACTAGATAAAATTCAAAATTCTTACTAGGAACATTGTAATGATTGTAGCATCGAACTGATTGTCAAGGTTAGGTAACAATTAACAACGAACAGCATTATTACCTATTCTAAATCCAATCTCTAAACTTAATTATTTTATGTACAATTGGTTCACCGGGCGAATGTTCTCACGTGCAGAGAATTGAATCTCATGCACCCTTCCTTCCTTAACTAATTAGTGGTAATTTTACCAATAGTGTACTAATTAATAATTTAAAATTACGATAAAAACAACGACGAAGTTGACTTCCTGTTTTTTAGAAAAGGTAACTTTGACTATCCTCAGATACCCGAACTTGTAAAAGTGAGAGTAGTGATGGTTACTTAAAAAGCGTTTTGGCAGAAGTTGATGGCGCACAGTGCAAATAGGTTCATTAGCTTAATCTTCTTTCACATCTCAGGAAAATCCCATTTTTTGGTGAAATAACAACTGTTGGGACGCATAGCTGGATATGCTGCTCAGTACTTTCAGAAGGAAGAAATCTAATGAGTATTAAAAAACAATAAAAATGTTTAGTTTAAAATTATTACACCTTATTTTGCAAAGCTAAAAAGACTTACTTAAATGTCCTAAAAATTCTCGCAATTCCTAGTTTTGTTTCCAGAAGGCCGAATCTTGAGCCTATGCAATTTCTAGGTCCTGCACCTGAAACCAAAATTATATAAGAATTATATAATAACAAATAATGTATACCGTTTACTCAAAAGCGCAATTCAAATATATCAAAAGCAGAACGCTTTTATTGTGAGTGCATGCATAGACAGAGTACTTTTTTGTTCACAAAAGCCAGCTATAGTAATAGAAATAGCTACACATGCCCGTCCTATGGCACACGGGAAATTGAACCCACCAGTTTTATGGCAGGCTTGTTTGGCTATAATTCTATTTACCAAAAGGAATCCATGCCATGGAGTGATGGCTCTTCTTATTAGCTGGACTGAAGCGTTCTGGGTCAAATTTGTAGGGGTCTGGCCAGAGATTAGGGTCGTGATGTATTTGCCATACTGGAACGTTCAAGGTAACGTTTGGTGGGACCAGGTGGGGCCCAATTTGAGACTCCACCTCTACCTCCCTCACGACAAAGGTAACGACGGGTGGATAGAGGCGAAGCGTTTCACAGATAATTTGATCCAGGTACACTAAGCCGCTTACTTGCTCATAAGTAGGGGTTTCCTCAATCTGAAAACAATGGGAAACGATTAATTTAATCTCTTTTCAACTGTTGTTGTTATGTGTTTTGTAAAGTAGTTAAGTAATTGAAGTTGTTGTTGTAGAATTGTGAATTGAATGTTTACTTAGAATGAGAAACTTTTAATGTTGTTTAAAAGTAATTCTAGATTTTTCTCTTATAAAACCCTAATTAATGATAAATGCCTTACCGAAAACGCAGCTTGAAGTTCCTCAAACAGACGCTGTTGGATTTCGGGATGAAGTGCAAGGAGATACGTCGAGAATGCGAGTGCACTAGCAGTCGTGTCAAATCCGCCGAGAACAAAAACCCATGCGTTGGCCACGATCTCGTCATCAGTCAATTGCCGATGCTCCTCATTAAATTCAGCAGCATCCATCATCAGTTGCAAAACGTCCAAATGCTTCGCCTGACCCGTGCTCCTCCCTTCCATAGCGTCCTTGATAGCCTCCTCACGCCGAAATTTCAGAACGCTGATCACGTTTTCACAGATCATGGTCGTCATCTGCCCCGAAACTGCAAAACGACTGATGATCATTCCTAGGATTTTGCCAATAAGTGGGAAGCACACGGCAAGGAGTACTAGAGGGTTAAGGGCATGAGCAAGGAAGCCCTTGACCGCCTTAAGGAACTTGTCGTCCAAATCCCTCTGACAGTTGACCTTCATAGCGAGGGCACATTTACTAATGACATCACAAGTGAGCCCTTGGTATAATGATAGCACGTCAAACTCTGGCTTCTCCTTCAACTCTTCCAGGATGCTAAGTGTCTCTGTTAGGCTTTGACACATTAAGGGATTCATGTGGCGCATTTTGGACGCGGAGAAAGTTGGCGTGAGGACAGAGCGGACGTCCTTCCATCGCTGACCCCTTAAGCCCACCAGTGTATGTGAGACAGGCTTCGTGTTGACCACGAGTTTTGGCCTATTGATAAATTTTTGGGCGTTTTTTATTAGAACGTCCTTTATAACGTCCAAGTCATGAATAACGATCACTGGAATTATGCCGGAGAAGTAGCCGTAAACGTTTCCGTATTTCCTGTACCAGGAGTCCTGCACCTCCAGAAGATTGAGGCCCGTTGAAAACCTTAATTCTCTAATATTTCCATAGAAGTAGTTTGGAGGGGGCCCTGGAATGCCAATGCGCTGGAAGAGGCGGAAGTGATGGATTCTCTTGAATAGAAGGTATGTGAGATATGGAATCAAAATGGCGGCCAAGATTCCGCAGAGAGAAAGTCCATTGGTCACCATCGATGTTGCCCTGAAAGGTAAGATAAATTAAAAGAGATGCAAAACGCAACTAAAGTAAAAGTCTAAGCTTTACTTTTCTTAATATGTACTTCAGTGTTTTTTTTAAATCGGTGTTGTTCTTTTTTTAAACTCACACTTAAAATGCTATATTCAGACGAAACAGACTACCTCACTATCTAACAAATTATTCGACTTGTAATTTTTGCCACTCCCTAAAAGACTTTGCGTTTTCCAGATCACCGAGCTGTCGAATGTGTTTACCATTGGATTCACTCTTTATCATTAAAGGCAGTTTTTTGCAGCCGAAAAACTCCAGAGTGTAAATTACTAACAAAAATCAGCTGGCTCCATTTGGTGAGGAGCTATTAAAGTTAATGATCACACTTAAGTTCCATAATTTTAGGTTAGGTAATTCCTTTTGTGCGTTTTATCAAATTAAATTTCTGAGTCTAAATTAAAATTCTTTAAATCATTATGAATTTAACCGCAAAGCGTATTATTGTTCTATTAATTATATTACATTAGTTGAGGGGTAGCATATTGTACAGTAGTAAAATCCAAATAGATTTTTTGGAGCGGTTAGCCAGAAATTGCTCATCACTCACCGTCCTCCAGCAACGTCGATGCTTAATTGACACTGTCGCAATTGACTTGAAAAGTTCGTTTTAAAATTGTAATAGAACCAACAAAGAAAATGTTACTTGGCAAGAAAGTTAAATTCAGAAAATAAAAAGTTGTACTGTAGTAAATATATAGCTTGTACAATTGATAGACCTAGATTTACTCTATTATTTACAAAGTGATCTTGTCGTAAGATCATGAGGACGTGGCTCCTACATTGCTACTGCCAGCATCACTGGAATTCCCAAATGGACTTATACCAGTTTTCTTTCTTTTTTTTTTCTAAAATCTCCTTTTTTCCGATTCCTTTGGAGATGCTTCCCAGGAGCATTTTTTGAGGGGTGACATTTGAATAGGCCTTAAAATGCATCTTTTCATTGTTACACAAGGGGGTAAATTTTTCAACCAGATTTCAAGACCCGTTTTTGTTGGAAACCCTTTTTCTCTAGCTCAGCGTAATGTTACACAATCAACAAAGGATGTAAAACCTTTATCTTTTAGGCAACAAAATAACAAGTGTTCAGGAAGAGATTTTGAAAAGTACTTATTAAGAGGTTCCCTTTCAAACTCAATTTCCTTTTTGATCTTGAGGAAGGGCCAAAGGGCTTAAGTGCCTCTGGAATGAACAATAAAGTACCTAAAGGATCCGTAGGGAAATTAGGCTAAGTCCCATTGCCATCATACCCTTTACGATTTCTTGATTGCAACGCACCAATGACATAGGGAAGCTCCTTTCCAATGTTCCTTTTTTAACCTTGACCTTCTCTCAATAGAAAAAAATAAAAAATGCGACACAAAACTGAAAAGAATGATTTTTTTTTATATAACCGCACAATACAAATGAAATAACTAAAATTAATTTAAAGCAATTGAGTAAGAGTTTATGTAGTTTTTAACTAAGTTTTAAGCGTGTTTAGGTTCTCACGATTTTCGGCATTCCGGTTCCTTAGCGTAATTAGTATAATTATCGAATAAATTATTTGACTGAGCTCAAACTTTATTGCGTCGAAAAGAGTGTGTGAATTCACAAGAAAAAAGTTGACCTTGAAAAGAAATATTACTAATTATAATAAAATTCATTTTGCCGTGAGTGCGTTGAAACCAGGTACTATTTCACAAAGCCTTTTTCCTTATTTATCACTGATTGGCCTATTTTTTTGATGAGTGAAATTTTCTAATTTTAAAACTAGAACGGTCGTCGTTCGAATCCAACGGAAGCAAGTAATAAATCTGAAATTTTGTTTCCAAAAATACGCTTCATAAAAATTGCTCCTACAAGTAATTTTGGAGAAACAAGCAATACCTCCACAAAAAAAACTTTTCAAAAAATTTGCTGATTGCTCACTTTAATAGAGCACAAACTGAAACTTTTATTTAATTTAAGTCCCGAAACATAAGCCATTTTAAGTTAGAATGTTTGTTACTATATTTAGTAATTTATTAAATCTTTTTTATTTAATTAAAGTTCTTTTTATTAAATTTTATTTCGGAACTATTACTTATCTGGAAATAAATATCACTTATTTGAAGTTCCTTTCACGTAACTATTTTTTGCGTAGCTTTTTATGGGACTTATTTTTCAGAACTTGGTATTACATAGAATTCTTATCGCTTTAATATACTTTGAATTCTATAAACAAGTTCTTTTCTACATATAGAGTATGTAAACACGCCCGTCTTTAGATGATGGTGCCTTTAATGAACATTGTGATATAAATTTGTTAAACCAGACAAAATGAAAAATGCATTTCAATGAGGTTTAGGAAACTTTTTAAGAATACCCTCATCTAAGGACGGGCTTGTTTGGCTTGTTGTATAACCGAAACTTTTTCGAAGGAATGCATCTCGCCAAAAATTAATTAAGTTCTCAACATACGTCAGTCACTGCGGCATGAATCACTCATAGTTTTTATCAAAATCAGATCAACCTATTCTTAAGCAACATCCCCTGCCCAAATTTCTTTAAAATACCGAAACCATAAAGTATTATTTGTTGTCAATGGGTGGTCGGCAAGAAATTGGTCTAAAAAAAGTTATAGTTACTGTTACCCAATTGTTACCCTTTCCCGTCTTCCATTCAAAGATGTTACACAACCTTGAAATGAGGGAATCAAAGGAACCAGGTCAGCCAACCTGCCACAAAGTACCTAAAAGGCAGGTTATTCTAAAATCCAAAATCTTCAATTAACCAACTTCCCTATTTACCAATTGGTTTTTTTGTTTCAGAATTTTACTGAGAGTTGGTTTTGATTGGCAATAAAATTCCAATATGGCTCCCCAGCTACTCCATTCTGGAAATTTGAAGTGAAGCAATCTATTATGATTGGTGATAAATGCTTAATAGGAAGTTTTGATGCTTCATTACGCTATTAGTTTTCTACTTCTTTTTCTTAAAAACTGACACTTAAATTAAAGCTTTTGAATCTAGGAATGCTTTGGTGTCAAAAGATATTGCTTACATTTATCAAAATATCTGTTTACGCAGTTGCTCTGTACTATTCCTTTTTCAAGTTCAAAAAGGGTTTTTGGCCTTGAAAATGAAAACTCAGAGAAACAGGTCAACCCACGGATAATCTGTTCCTTTATCGGGCAACAGGTACAACTACCTGCTTCCTGATCCTGCAAGTAACCTAACATACATCTTACCAAACCTAACCCAATTCATTGATTGTTGATTATTTGAGTAACTGAACCTAGAACCATGGAATGTGGATCCAGCGGCGTTGGTCGAGAAATAAAATAAAACGATACGGGCCTTTTATTTTGGAATGAATGTTGTTAATTGAATTTCATTATATAAAACCTGACCTATATTCTTCAATAATAAAATTGCCTGAGGCAGGTTAACAACTAAAAAACAAGTAACAAAAAATATCTAAAACCGATAATGACTAAACAACGAGAAAATACAACCATAATTAAACCATACGAGAAATTGCTAAAGAAAGATAAAATACTACAAAAGACCAAAGTCTGCAACGTTTTTTGTAGGTTTTGCTTTCGAATTTTAAACATGCATAATTTGACAAAAAAAAACAGAAACAAATGAATGTTTTGGCAGACTCTAAGGAATAATTTTAGCCTATTTCAAATAGACAGGTGACATTTAATTTGATTGGATTAAATAATAATTGAAAAAAAATTACCAAAACATCATGCATAAGCACAAGTCACGTCAAGAAAATTTTACATAGAAAGAAGTCTTTGCCTATGTAAACAGTTCCACACATTATCCCAAATGCAAGGCTAAATAGGGTCATAGAAACTAAAAGTCGAAGGCAAAAGCTAACGGCTAAAGCGCATTAGCTGTTTTAAATTCTATTTGTATAGTGAAGTATCTTTTTAGATTCTGGTGTTGTTTAACTAGTTTTAGAGGTGACTATAGCATTCAAATAGCTGTATTTAGATACCTAAACATTTTAAATATTTTTGTTTGTAGATTTTATAAATTTTCGGTGTATACGTCGAGGGCCTAATGCGCTTCTAAACTTCGTCAATTAAAGACATGAGTTTATATGTGTTTAGCCACGAGGCATAGAAGACCTCTCAAAGTACAACTTTTCTTTTAAGACATAACAGTTTCTATCATATACTATTAGTAGTTATTTAACAATTTTCAACTTACTTCTCCAATTCCTGTCCACATATTACAATGTCCTGGGATCAGGGTCAACGTGTAGTGATAGACAGCACGGTTAAGAGCGAAAACATAAAAGTGATCAATAACGTTAGAATTACTATATATAATTTACATAGCATTATACAATACTTAATATATTAATACTTAACGATGCTTCTGCATGTAAAAGTGTGCACTAATTTCTCACAAATGTAGAACTCACAGTGTTCCACTTTACACATTCTAGCACATGTCAATTTATTGGAAATGCTTATTTTGTAAAAAAAAAAATGAATTTTTCAAAATGCCACAAATCGCGCCACTATAATAAAGACGCTTTCGCTTAGCAAAATGAATAAGAAGAGGGTCAAAGCGTGAAGAAGTGATATACATTGCGATTGAACTCGGATAGCAAGATATGATGGGTCGTAATCGCCCAATATTTGGAACAAAAATGTGCAGTTAGGAGTTAGAATGTATCTGATCCTCTGTTTGCGTAAAATTCAAGATTTCAGTTGCTGTTGCATGGGGGTAAGTTAATATCGATTGTTTTTTTGGGAAAATAGGTAATCGGTTAATATAAGCCTGCGTGAAAAATTGGTAGCAGGTCAATACCGAGAAAACCAAAACTAAGAAACCTAAACCGAGAACGACCAAAACCGAGAAAGCAAAAAAAAAGAGAAAAATCATATTATTCTAATGACCGTTCTCTGTTTTTGGTTTTCTCGGCTTAGGTCGTTTTCAGTCTTGGTTTTCTCTGTTTAGGTTTGTTGGTTTTGGTTTTCTGGTTATTGACATGGACCCAAAAATTGTTACTGCAATATATCAAATTGCTCCTTTTTTCTCGCTGCTCGCGGATTTGATTCACTGACCTATATTAAGCTACAAACAAAAAATTTGTTAAAAAAAACTTCTTGATAGCTAATCGGCAACATTCTGCACGTCTGAAAACATTCCAGGTATATTCAAACAAATTTGTTGAGATCCCATTTTGTGATTCTGAAATCTTCTTTAATATTTTACGCGAAACAGACTGTTACTAGAAATTTAGGTTCTAACCGCACCACCGACGTAATCCAAAGTTCAACTTTCAAATGACCAGATGTCAAGTTTTATGCTACCAAAATAAAACTGAGTCCTAACCGGGCATATTAGTTGAGGTATACGCCTGATAAGTGATAAACATCCTCTAAACTAATGTTTGATTTACAATAAAATGCTCATTTGTAGAGATTTTATTGCAGATATCGCTCTATCGGTTGCTTTTCTGAGAAACCAAAAGATGTGAAATATTGTGAACCTACTAGTTCTTTGAGAAACAAAATTGTACATCCTAAATTGACAATTGTGTAGCTAATAAATATCGGAAGCAGGTTCTCCATGGCAAAGACTTTGACATCACGTGACTCCAGTTTTGAATGTGCTAATTTCAGCATTTGTAACATGTCATTTTGCGTCTAGGCCAGTATGCATTGGCTCTTGTAGTTCTCCATAATATTACTGTTCCATTTACTCGTTATGCCCATTTCTTTAAGGGCCGATATAACTGTGCTGAAGGGCCTAGTATAGGGGGAGCCCTTAGGAAACCCAAAAGTTGGTCCAGAGGAACTAGCGCTCTCTCTTGACTTCTGACGCAAGTCAACTCCCGATGCTAAAGTCAGAATCGTTGTCTTAAGAGAAAAGTCCCACCCAATGCAAGCTGTTTTAGGCTGCAAAATAACTCGAGTTGTGCAGCGCAGAGCACTAATTTCCAAATTATCCCAAAATCCGTTTGCAATATTGGAGTACATTGAATTAGACGACATGTTGAAGAATTGAAATGTAGCCTGACCAAGGCTGTGTAGCACAATTGTGAAGTCCTCTCTTCTTTCCAACTCCTCAAACGTTCTGGGCACTTTGTCAGCGTCTGGTGTTGAAGTCAGCCAGACCAGGTTGCACTTGTACCCACTTCCGAGAAGAAAGGAAAGTATCATCCAACAATAGAACAAAAGTAGAAATTTTTTGGGAACATTTGTACATTTTGGTCCAAAGCAACCTTCAATGGGGCAAAATATAGTGTATAAATCGTAATTTAATTTGGTATGTCCCGCCTAATAGCGTAGGGCAAAATAAATGTAAATAATAAAAATGAGCACAAGATAGGTGCCCAAGATAATTTTTCGTATGAGGATACTATCGAGTTTCAATGCAAGGTTGCAGGTGCTGGCTGAGCTGTGTAAAACACAAGTCTGTCGTCTTGTGTAAAGTCTGCAAAATCCAAAAATTTGAATCTTGAGAGACTTGCCACCATTAGCGCAGTTAGTTCCACGTGACCATGAACCACTTCCGCCTTTAGTCCTGCCGGCATCCCATTGGGCAGAACACGAGAACTTCGGGATGGTCCACTTGCTTCGTTCGCTACGTCCCAAAACGTCGTGAAATTGAATTTGCGTGAAGCTAACTGGACAATTATGAAGTGCGAACCACCCAAACTACGATTGTCCTTACCCAGGAGAATATATTGCGGAAAGTAGAAGGCGTTAATTCGAATGTGCTTTCCATTTAGTACTCTTAAAATATGCTTCAACGGAATATTGTTTGAGGAATTTGATATAAGAGCCAACGAAAATAAAAAGAACAGAGTTGACATGATTGAATAAGACCAAATTGCGGTGTTTTTAATTGAGAGAATTGCTGCTCTGCATTGAGAAGTCTATAACATATAACCTTTAAAATGCATTCAGTTAGCCAATTTCAGCCTAATTAATTGGCACAAGTAATTATGCTCATGGTGCATTAAGAATAAATAAGAAATGATTAGGCCTTGAGACTTTTCCTTATGAACTGAAATGTTACACACATATTAGCCAATTATAATTAGTATTGTTTTTCAACGCTATTTTTTTTACCTAGAAGTCTGATAAATATTGGCGTACCCCCACGTCTACGATTTCGATGTTTTTGGCTAACTTTAGTATTTTCCATTATGTATTTATCAATACAAAATAAATAAAAAGGGTCCTGAATTTATTGCTTTGATTTCCAACATGTATGCATGTTTTCAAAGGATGTTGTTGAAGTTTGACGTGCACGTAAATTAAATTTAAGAAAACCAATAATCAATGGTACCGTATTGGCAGTTTGTATTAGATGGAAAGACCTGAAATTTTGCGAAAAAAATCTACTTTTCAATAAACTGGCTTTTCCAAAAATACTTATATAAACAGATAACTACAGCAGCCCCATTCGCAGAAGTACTTGTAAATTGACGATACGCTAATTTCTCGTTTGTCTACAACCTAATATAATTGTAATCTTATTTTATTTGAAGCGCGATAAAATTTTATTGGATTAAACTCGTTTTTGAACGTTTGCAAGTTATCTAACCTATTGTTATTTATGACCGATTGAACACTTTAGGGCTAGATTTCCATAAAACAGAAAACTTAAAATAATATTTATCTTTAAATAATTTTAATAAAATCTAAATTTATTATATGTATATATGCGATGTGCGTCAAGGTAAGCATTTGTTTAGTTTAGCCAAAATTAAGTTTCAAAAATTGAAAGAAATATTAATAGTTAACGCACCAACTCTGGCTTTGGAAGGCTTCTATAGCTAGTGCTCTAATTACGTGACTTCTAGTTAACATACGTGGTATCAATCAGGAATTTATTTCAGTTTTTAATTCATATCTATAACATTAGGTCATAAAAGTTTAAGTGAGGGGGAATGAAGAGATGTGAATTCATGATATGAATAGATACTATCTATTATAATATCATAATATGATATCTAAATTAGAACCATTTTTTCTTGGAAAGCGGGAAAAAACGCTGGCCTTGACTCACTGTACACTGTTGAAATATATGTTATTGATCTTTTCTTCAAGGTCAAACACTTTCTTCTCTCAAAATGAAAAGTGGCAATTTTCCCCCTCCGAACGAATCTAGCCCCATGTTGAAGTCTGTGTTGATCCTATTTTAAGTGTCAGAATCTAAGTACTTTTCCAAGTATCATTATCCAAAAGTTCAACCTATTTTCACTTCACTTTAATTTCAAGCAACATTACAACTTCTGAGCTTCAAGGGCACGCACCTCATTTCTACAGGCAAAATTCTACAAGTACTAGGTAAGGAAACAATAGTAGTAAACAAATTAAAACAAAATTTAGCATATCATTCTTGGTGCTTTGAAAGCCATTGTTTCAATAATGCTATTGCTTTTAACACTTAAAATAAACATAGTTCCAAGTCAGGAATTGATTTTCAATAAACAACAGCACTAGATTTGTGTTAATAAACAGGTGTTTCACAAAAGGCGGATATTTCTTTCCGTACTATGCCTTGCTAAATTTTGACGCCGAATACCGTTATTTTTTAAACTTTCCAAATAGTAACTTAAATTGTTCCAGAATTTGTTAATAGTAAATGACTTACTATTTGAAGACCAAAATATTCTCAACGTCAACCTTTTACAAGGTAAATGCATTTTAAGATAATTAAAGTAAAAAATAAAACAGTAGAGTAAACTCAATTTGCATTTTAAACGCTATTTTACATTTGTCTTGTCGAAAATTGTAAAACATAAAATATCAACAATAGAGATAAAATTTGTGACAAGAATTATTACACTCTGTATTGAATTAAGTTTTTGGTGATATTTTTTTTGGATGATTGCAGATTTTTTGCAGGAAAATGATGAAGTTTGACGCTTCTCTCTCATAAAAAGAGTATTTTTTTTGAAAATTTCATAAAACCTTATTAATTGAGTTTATGACTCACAGCTTTTAGTTAAATAAGAGCAACATTGCAAAAAAAATATGATATAATATACATTTAACAAAACTTCAATCTGAAAAAAGATTTCATTATTTGCTTGAATTAAAGAATACCTAAAGATTCTACTTCGACTATATCAAGCATTTAAGCATTGTACAAAATGAGGCTGTACTTAACTACCGCTCGCTTCGCTTTCTGAGTGAATTGCTGTTGTGACATTGAGAAATCATTCATAAATCAATACCTAATAAATACATTTTCGTATCCCCGATGTCATTTGCAAGCCTGTTTTTGCATTGCATAATTAACTCTATTGAGGACACTTACTTCATTTCAATTACGTGTCTTGGATTTAGGCAGTAATGGCCCCCGATAATTTGAGTTTGTATTTTTCCAGCATGCCACCGGCACCACAGTATGGTTCCACCAAGGCCCATCCCACTATCATTGACATACGACACCACTCTCAGAAGCATGACCAACTGACCTTCCCATGTCACGACCTTAATGGGACTCTCCTCCAACTCGAGATCAAGGGTCACGAAAACAAAAATCATCAATTTGCAAATGAGTATGTTCCAGAGCAGGTGCAGTGTGAAGAGTCAGAAGCAAAAATGACGGAGAACAAGCCCAACGCCTCTCTCAAGTCGGCAATCTTGAAGGGCCTGACAGAGGTCAAAGGTCACGGGAAGACCATTCCTACGGTAGTGCTCTATGACGACAAGGGTCTGCAGATCTATGACCATATCACATACTTGGAGGAGTACTACTTGGTCCAGGAGGAGATTGACATACTGACAAGGGACAGTGACAAGATTGTTGAGTCCATCCCTAATGGCAGCGTCGTCGTAGAGCTCGGCTCTGGGTAAATGATAAGACGCTGATTGCAACTTAGTCGAATTTTGCAATTTGCTCCATAAAATTTACTCAAATTGGGCAATTGATTCAAATTTTGATATTTGCCTATTTTTATCGTTAGGTCCCTACGAAAAACACGCGTTCTCTTGGATGCACTTGAAAGGAAACGAGAAAATATCCAGTATTTTGCATTGGATTTGATGAGAGATGAACTGACCAAGGTAAACTACGATTATTTCAAAATATCGCTCAAGTTGCAACAAATGTTGCAATTTGTGAGATTTAAGTATAAATGTTGCAATATTTTATTACTGTCAAACTCAATGAATTACATACAGAATTTTCTTTACAACTAGTAAATTTCGACACAATTTGTACTTATCTTGACCTTGTCAAGTTAGATTAGCTTGACCAAATCCTGTCAAGATTTGAGATGTAGCGCGTTCTTTTCATACACCGCAAAGACGTCAATAGCGTTACGTAACATGTTTAAAAATATAAACAATCACGGGTTCGGAGTTAGTATTGCTAAAACAACCAATATGAATCTAATCAATGTTTCCCTTCACAAGGGCACCCTCCCTAGTTACTTGTGTTAAGGCATCAACAATTCGATATTATTAGAGCTGTTGAATTGAAATGAATAGTAATGTACAAAGTAGTCAGTTGATAAGCTTAAAAAGCCCGGCACAGTACAGGAATGCCATAAAGCATCCATTCATAGCTTACTTATATATAATAGATATCTACTTGCAGGAAACTTTAGTCAGAAAGTCACAGCCATGCAATTCCCACTTTTCATATTAATTGATTAATAAATATTAAACAAAATATTAAATAAATATTAATTAAAATTTGTTTGTACTTCTTTCTTTAATAGAGCTTGGTGAACCTTGGCGGCTACAAGAACGTTTCGACTGCAGGACTTTGGGGTACTTACGATGAAGGAATGGCCTTCATTGGGGGCTTTCCGCCTGAAGTACCCAAGACGATCCTATGGTTAGGATCATCCATTGGCAACCTCACACGTGCAGAAGCATTTGAGTTCATTTTAAACTACCGCGCAATTCTCAATGTCGGTGACAACTGGCTCATTGGCATTGATCGCCGTAACTCGGCTCAAGAAATCACACTAGCCTACAATGACCCAAAGAGTGTCACACGTGACTTCATAATGAACGGCCTTGATCACGTCAACGCTATTCTTGGACAGCCGCTCTTTGACCTATCCAAATTCACCTACTTTGGAACCTACAATGAAACGCTTGGGCGACACGAGGCCTACTACAAGTCACTAGAATCACATGACATGATCTACGACGACGTCGATGGAAAATGCTACAAAATATCCGTCGACAAAGACGAGCTAATAAATGTAGAATATTCATACAAATGGTCGCTCGCCGAGTCAGCCAAGCTTTTTGACGACACAAAAATGTCGAGAGTGGGCCAATGGGCGAGCAGCAGCGGGAGATATGATCTGCATATGCTGAGAAAAGATCCGTTCTTCCTATCCAAGACAGTCAGCTCGGTCGCAGCTATCCCGATCGACCAGCTAGCAGCTAACCCCATAAAACAGCTATGTTCAGCTGCCCCGTCAAAAGGGGACTGGGATCAGCTATGGTCAGCTTGGGACTTCGTTACCATGGAAATGATGGCCCACCCACAAATGCTCTTGGAGAAGCCTATTGACCTCCGACATCCCTTCATTTTCTACATTGGTCACATTCCAGCATTTCTGGACATCCATCTGTCTCGAGCCTTTGACCTACCCTTAATTGACCCCGAATACTACTCTGAAATCTTTGAACGGGGCATTGACCCCGTCGTTGAAGATCCATCCAAGTGTCACGACCACTCTCGAGTACCCGAAGCATGGCCCGAAATTTCTGAAATCATAGCTTACAAAAACAAAGTGGTAGCCAGACTCAACGCAATATTGGATGATACAGAGACTTTCAAAATCACCCGCAGAAGAGCGCGCATCCTATTTATGACCTTCGAGCACCAGGCAATGCATCTCGAAACGATATTGTATATGTTAGTTCAATCCGAAAACACAAAGGCCCCACCTGGAATCCGGTGCCCTTGGAGAAATGTAACAATTGATACCAACTCTCCAACCACTTCTGATTGGATAACCATTGACCCTTTGACCCTTTCAGAGGAGGTACTGACCCTAGGTCACAATGACCCTGAACTGGAGGATTCAAAGAACTCTGACGATATCATGTCGCCCTTTGGCTGGGACAATGAACACCCGAAAGTGGGCCCTTCGCATTTGGTACCCTTTCAAATTCAAATAAGGCAAGTCACCAATGGACAGTTTTTGGAATTCCTGGAAGCTTCCAAAATGGATAATGAAAATTTGAACTATCCAAAATCCTGGAAAGTGGAAAATGAAACGATCTTTGTTCGTTCCGTATTTGGACCTGTGCCCTTATCAGCAGCTACAAATTGGCCTGTAGCCTGTTCACAGCAAGAGGCCCTTAACTACATTAAGTGGATTGACCCCCAAGGGCTCACCTATGCGCTTCCAACTGAACAGCAGCTATCTACCGTCTTCAAGGTGAAGCAAACTGGAACTCTTGAGAATTGCAACTACGGTTTCAGCTCCTGGTACCCTTTGCCCTCTCTATCCGTATCATCACAAGAGCAGTCAGATTGGGAGCGGTTCCAAGGGCCGGGGGCCCTTTGGGATTGGACCTCAACCCCATTTGCACCCTTGGGCAAGGGCTACACAACATCACAAATTTACCCTGGTTACTCATCTGACTTTTTCGAGGGGGACCATTACGTGGCTCTTGGAGCCTCCTGGGCGACACACCCACGCATCGCCCAACGCAGAAGCTTCAGGAACTGGTACCAAGGCAACTACGCCTATGCTTTCATCGGGTTCAGGATGGTTCGCAACATTCTCTACAACAATACTGCATAAGCTACAAATCCAAATGCCTTCAATCATGTTCCATTACAAAAATTTGCAAAAGCATTCCGCATTTCACGTGCAGTTGTTAGTCACTCATCAATCGAATATGCTATAGTCCCTCAAGTACCTACCGCACTTCTAGAGTCCAATAAATCAAAGCTCTGAAGTGGTCTTCACGTATTTTAGTAAGTTTTCTGGGTACTTAAGTCTAGACAAGAGGCAGGCGAGCACTTATTAAAGTACTTTAATTTGTTTTAACGTCATGGTATTCACGAACTCTACATAAGTACATTAGGGCTCCAAAACACTTGAACAGTTGTCCTATGACGTCAAGTCATCCCATCAATTCGATTGTAGTCTGTTTATGATTATTAAGTAGCGTACTAGCTACTTTATGGGAATGCTCTGTCTGTCCGTCTGTCCGTCTGTCCGTCGGTCCGTCTAAACGGGTTAACTTTTTTCAAATCTGTTTTC
>VYYI01000276.1:0-37226 GCA_021029175.1 Bilobella aurantiaca | reverse complement strand
ACCACGGCGTACGGTCCGCCTGCGACTGGCGCTACTGGCGGTTTCCTACAGCTACGATTAATTATTAAGTTGTTTACTTATTACACTCTCGGCGTCCTTAATTTGGTCTATTTTAGAGCGTTTAAAACTAATAAACGTAAATCCTACTTCAATGTTACAATTTTGTTTGTATTTTTCCTAGAAATTACAAAAAAAAGGAGTACAATTTGACGAATTGGGAATCCTCTTAATTTATTTCTGATTTTTGTAAGTGAGTTATTTCTATGTGTTTGTCCAACAATAGTATGTTCAATCTAAGATGGGCTAGTTTGCATAGCTTCAAACCACAATCAATAAAATATAATTAAAGAAAATTCTGATAAATTCATGATAAAAATGTACTGAACAGATTTTACAAAACCCAAATTCTAAACTTGTACATTAGTGTACTTGGAGGCATCATTATTTGAGTCCAATCTAGAGCAGTGTTAAAAGGTGGGGAATTCAAATCTAAGGAAATATTACTGGGCTCTCTGTGAATGTGATGAGATGACTCGACTGACTAAAAAAAAAGTGAGATAAAATAGGCCTATAGCAAGTTTCCTAAATCACATGTTTCGGTTGATCGGAGCTTAATTTCTGCTGCTTCGCTAATCGTGACCTCTGGAGCCATCGATAGAACAGAGCAGTGCTTAGCATTGATCGATTAATCTACTTAGGTAATCTAATTTTCTAATTCTAATAAGTTAGATTCTCGAACTAGGTTGTCTCGTTCTCGGTTGGATTGGAGCAAAGGGTGGGCAATATAAAATGTCAGAGACCCTGCGCAGCCAACAGAAGGTTAGGTTTCCCTGCGCGAAAACTTTAAAACCTAACCTTCTTATGGGGAAATAACATTGCCCACCCCTAGATCCAATCCAACCCTCGTTCTCGCTTTTAGCCTCTTAAACAATTAAATTTTTCACAATACAGTGGTCATGAATAATTACTTAGGTTTTGAGATTATGGTTACTGATATTTGTTGGCTGAACTTCTTGCAGGCTGAAATGGCTCTTCGAGTTATGGTCGGAGTAAAGCGGGTGGTGGATTACGCTGTCAAGGTAGGATGAGAGACGTGAGAGAATACAGTAGTGATAGTGAAATAGGAATTTATGTACCAATTTTTATCTTTACCAATATAATATAAATCAGTCTTGTAGTTGCATTTGAAGTCGAACACCAGATTTTGTCTTTAGATACGTGTGAAGCCAGATAAGTCAGGCGTGTTAACGGACGGAGTCAAACACTCAATGAATCCGTTTGACGAAATAGCGGTAGAAGAAGCCGTGCGATTGAGGGAGAAAAACGTCGCCAATGAAATCATTGCGGTATCATGTGGACCGACGGCTTCGCAAGAGACTCTCAGGACTGCGCTGGCAATGGGTGTGGACAAGGCAATTCACGTCGAAGTTCCGCAAGCACAATACGAAACTATGCAGCCTCTTCATGTTGCCAAATGCCTAGCAAAGCTTGCCACTGAAAACAACGTTAACTTAATCATTTTGGGAAAGCAGGTACAGTTTTCGAGCTAGATTCCATAATGGGATCTTACACTACCCTGTTCTGTTTCTTTTCTGTATTAATTCAGGCTATCGATGATGATTGTAACCAGACCGCACAAATGACGGCGGCGCTATTAAATTGGCCACAGGGTGTTTATGCTTCAAAGGTGAAATAACGTTTCAATTATACCATGTAATCGTACATTGAAACCTCTTGGGTCTTGAGGTTGGTCTCCCTTGAACCTGTAGCGGAGGGTTCCCAGGCCAAGATCCCGCCAAAATCCTTCTTGCTTGTTTTCACAATGGTTTTGACCAATGGGCGTAAAGACAACAAAAGATGAGAATTAAGTGTTCTAAAATAGAGCGGAGGGTATAAAAGGAAGGTCCCTGGCCCTCAGTTGCCCTCCTGCAGCGTGCTGGAAGGGTCTCCCTCTTGGAACCCCTGGCGTTCCGTAGGTGGGGGCAACTCCCCTCATGTGGAGGCAGTCCCTGCACCCCATACAGGCAACCACATGGCTTCTTTCCTGCGGCGGTGGAGGTACGTGTGTCAGACATGTCAGGGGTTGGGTGGGGTTGGGACTTCCGGCTGTGAGGACAAACCTGGCGGTTGCCGCTGGGGGGGGGGGGCCTGTCCCAACGTAATTTTTGTAACCCTGGGCGGAGTGGAGCCTATACCTCCTGTTGGCCCTTGGACGAGAGGGTAGGCTATGCTTGCCTAAGCACATGGGTGACCCCTTTTGACCCTAGGTTTCCATCTATACATATTAAAACTAAACTAGTACTAACGACATAATACAAAGACGTCATCCTCCTTCAGGTTGAAAAGGAAGGAGACGGACTCAGCGTAATTCGTGAAATAGATGGAGGTCTTGAAACTATTAAGGTGAAATTGCCGGCTGTGCTTTCTGCTGACCTCCGACTCAACGAACCACGGTATGCTACGCTGCCTAATATCATGAAAGCTAAGAAGAAACCGCTGGAGAAGAAAACTGCCGCAGACTTAGGAGTTGATTTAGCTCCACGCGTTCAGGTTTACCAAATTATGACTTAAGTTATAAGTTATAACTCTGCTTAAGTAAACTTAATGTTCTCTACAACTTAACTAATGTCATCCACAGGTTTTGTCAGTTGAAGACCCTCCAACACGTCAAGCAGGTGCAAAAGTTGCCGATGTTGATGAACTCATTAGCAGGTTAAAGGCTTTAGGACGAATTTAAATTTGCGTAATCCACCGAAATTTAGCTAAAATTTATAAATGCGAACTGAACTAATTTATCACAAAACCTGTCAACTACCAAATTTGTTCAGCGGCGAACGATTAAATCTCATTAAGTTAAAATTACAGTGATCAAGTTCTCAACTTATATATTTTATTATGGCAGATAACTTATAAAAAAAACGCAACGCATATGTCGGAATCGGAACATGTTCGGTTTAACTATATAATATACTCGGACCTAATAAGGCTCCGATATCGAATTAGCTTGAATACTGTACTAGGCCCATACGGAATGTATTCAGTTTGTCCTTGTACGAGAGGAACGGAAAACGAAGTTCTCAATACTAAAAAGTGACAGTAAATCTTTTCTAGAAATATGTATTGGAAGTAATATAATTAGATGATTTAGTCTTCGGAATGGATTTGTCAAAATGTATTTGAAAAGATGACGGCGGGTATAGTAGTCAGAAGATTTCTGGTCATCTACTCGACCGTGGTATTAGACGTATCGTCTGTTACTTCGATTGTCGTCTTAAATTTTCCGATTCCGGCACTTTCGGATCCCCCTGTAGCGTTAGATTCTACAATAAGATCGTCACCATTTCTAGTGTCCACAACTTCGGTTGTGGCATCAACTAGTGGCACCTCTATTATGGACTCAATCTGAGTAACGATTGGTTCATCACTGCTCGTGACAGGCACGACTGTGGCTTCGGACCCCTCTCCCACTGCGAAGAAATCATCGAAGTCCTTAGCTCTGGACCCATCCATCTCGCTTTGCAAATCTTCCCAGAACTTTGTGTCAGTCTTCAGCTCCTCTGTCAATTTGCCACGCTCCTCCTCTGCCCAAGACGCCCACCATTCATTGAATAATTTCATCTACAAAATTATTGCAAAAAACTAAACTTGTACTCCAATCATAATCAGTAGATGAGTCAGTACTTATACGCAATTTCCTGAGCTAATTTTAGGCGAAATCTGGGATCCCGAGAAATGGCTCGTGCTATACTTTCTTGTCAAATGGAATCGTACGAATGTATCAATCACACTTGCATACTACATTATATTGTACATTTGATTTTGCGTACTTGACAAGCAAATAAGGTTGGCGGTCGTCCAGAGGTGGAAATGTCAATGTCAGCAACTCCGTCGATGATTCCGTTGACCTTTCCTGAAGTGGGTGACAAGTGCTTGGCCAGTATATGCAGAAAGTCATCCTTCTGGTAATCACTCCAAGTACGAAACCATTGGCCAACGTAACGCAATTGGTCGGATACCGATTGACTTCCCATATTGCTTCCGTTTCAAGGATATTGCTTGTGAATTGACACTAATTAAATGTAAACGCAGTTAATGTTAACTGGAATAAAATTAATCAATGATTCAATCAAAAGAACTACAGTGAATAATTAATTGGCTTAAATTACAGTTCCTGCAGAGTACCGGTTTTGGTTAGGTGGCTTTTCCACTGCTGGGCATTTTCACGATTTCAGAACTCATTACGATCTCCAGAATTGCATTACATTGTGCATTTTTTTCATTTTTAGCCCGAGCCAGGCCAGGGCCCGTCACGTCTGTCCGTGTCCAACATTATTACAAGTGATTTCAGAAATCCTATTTATTTCTAAATTATGAGGTTCCTATTCTGAAAGTATCTTCAACTCATTGTTCATCGAGATAAATTATTTCGTCAAGGTTTTTCATAATCCTCCCAATCAAATAAGCATCTTAACGTTTCAGGAAGTTTTAAATTTTCAAGGCCCAAACCAAATTGCACCAAATTCAATTCCACGGTTTACAATTTCGTTTTTGTTTACTCAGTTTTTGCAAAGTGGTTCACTAATGGGGCATTTGTAAAATCGTAGGATTGACGTAGAATGTCAAGTCAGGGCTCTATTTCATGATGAGAATATTCCGGATTATTAGTGTTGAAAAAATATACAGTGTTTCCCAAGGAAAACGATACACCGTAATAATAGAAACTTTGTTTATGCCAAAATCATGGAGGGAAATTAGTAAGAAAAATATGGAATCGAAAGCAAAAAACCCCATAACTTGGAAAAAAAATCTCAAAACAAACTAAAAAACCCTCCATTGTTTACCATTTTTCAAAAATCTCCATTAACAACTCTCTTGCGGTGTATCGTTTTACTTGGGAAGCACTGTACAATTCTTGCAGCCTATGAACAATTCAGACTAATGAGAAGATGTGAGTAATATCCGTATTTCCAAGCAGGACATTATTATGTTTTTGCAACACTAATTATAAGTAGAGAGGATACCAAGTCCAAGGAGTCCTCACTTGACCTTCTACGTTACTCCAGGAGCTTTACAAAGTGCGCCCGTCTTAGGACCATTTTAGCCTATTACCGTTTCTACGGTGAGGTGACGCCCTCCTTAAAATGTAAAAATATAAGAAAGTTTATGTAAAAAAAAATCCTGGCTCGGGCTTCATAAAGGTTGCACACTGTAACTTTTTCTTTTACATTGAGAACCTAAGAAAAATAAATGAATGGTATTTAACTTTTAAGAAAACAATGAAAAAAACGTTTTACGGTTTTTTTACCACATTTTGCATATGATATCTGTACTAATAATTTGGGTTGGCTTAGCAACAATTTATGCTAAAAAGTTAAATGCTTTTTCCACGATACCATTCAAATGTTGAATTAAAAGTTTACTTTCATTTTTCTTCTTGTTTGCTCAAGTGAAAGTATTTGATTAAAAAAAAATCAATGCCTAAAATCGAAAAATCTATGGAAGTAACTACTTTACGATTGCACAAATAAGCGAAAATAAAAATATTTTTTTAGACGATGTACTGACGATGTTTATGACTACATCGTTTATGATTCAAAGAACGTCCACCCTGTTTGCTCGATTTTAATTTTCGCAACAGTAAAATTTAAAGTTCTGAATCAGTACTGCTTTGATGATACGTAGCTTAAGTTGTACTTTGTCGTGTTTTAGCTTAATTAAATAGGTTTAGAATTTAATTCATTGAGAAGGCAGACTTAAGTGACAATACCAGTGATTACCGTTGACAGTGACAGCTACGACCTTCCATGCCAGTACTCCACTACTGTAAATAGCCCAACAATTCTTATTGGCCAATATAACTTAGAGATTCTCTTTCCCGACGGAACCGTGTTCACTAATTCCTGGACAATTGTAATCCTTGGAGAAATTGTACGACTTGTAGTTGTGGGTTGTACGAGACTTCGGAAAGCTTTTTTAAAGGCTTTGGATGAATCTAAAATCCTTAAAGATTTTTTTTCTCGAATAATATAGACTTTGTGTTGGGTACTATTTTGGAATAGATTCACATCTGTGTTTACATCAGTAAAGAATTGACAAAGTTTTAAATTAAACATATTGAACATATTTGTATTTACCAAAAGTACTCTCACAGTTAAACACAAATTATAATTTGGTAGTGAAACATAAGCAGCATTGATAATAAATATTAATATAATATAAATAATAACTCGTGGAACCCATTTAGAACAATTATACCGGGAAAAAAAAAGTTAAAAATAGTATAAATTATGTAAGACCCTCTTCTCCAACGTCCTCAGAAATCTTAATTATGAGTTATATTAACAGCAAGAGTGGTGTAGAAAGGTAAATGTTACCTTTACGAAATTGTGTATATTTTGTATTTATAAAGTTTGTAAAAAAAACAAAACTGTAAGGTTCATTTGTAAATTATGTAACCTTCATTAGCATTGCCTAAGAACGAGCATTGATGGGGTAAGTATGGATCCGTATCTAGATGGACGGTAGTTCAATTTAGTGTGCTAGCGTTGGCAGACTTTTAAAAAAAAAACCGATAGACAATTTTCCGAAATTCGAATTTCTAAAAAAAAATTGAAATGAAGCTGGATCTGTAGGTGGGCAGTGGCTCCGTCGAACCCTGGACAAGAGCTTCTCAACCTCGCTCCAAAGTCCCTCCGCTTCTTGACGAGCACTTCCCTTCTCGGGCTTTTGTTGGCAGCATCTCGCTCCAGTCAAGTTCTTGAACCATTGCGAAAAACTTAATTGGCAAAATTTGCAACCAATTTCCATTGCTCTTACTTGTAATTAAAATAAATCAGTTCACTGGCTTCCACAACTACACTCATCCCACATGCATCCATGTGCTCAAACAAGTTGAGCCAGAGTTTCCACTATTGGCTGAGCTGTAAAAAGTATCAAACTTTTCCAAATCAAGTTCTATCTCCGTGCAGTTTGTCCTTGAGTATTGTAATTCGTAGGTGACATTGTTGGAAACTAAAGATCAGCGCTAAGCTATGATGAAGCCACTACTAGTGAAAGTTGTGCAAAACTAGAGTTATTGATTGTTAAGGAACGCACTTTAAATCTGCAAATTTCGGTAAGCAAAATATTCTTCTTTTACTTGCAAAGTAAATTGTTGACTTTAGTTTTAGGTATCTAACATGGATTTGAAAGGCTTTATTGATCCTGTGTGAAATGCAACTCCAATATCTCATTTTTACAATTTTGCATCTCAATTTTCTTTTTTGCATTGTTAGAAGGTTGTATTGCATGATTTTGCTATCAATGTTTGTGACTCCGGTTTACTGCTTATCCTATTCAGGTAGTGGATCAATTGTAAAATCAAACGTTAATTGGTTTTAGCGTGAGTATAGATATTTGAATTGATAATAATATTAGAGATTAGAATTAAAAATTGTAATATTAGAGTGATTTTAATTTAATTGTTTATGCTGGTTTCTCTTCTTCCCTTGTTTTAATTTATTCGAAAAGAAGAAACATTTTGAGTAAAAAATGGAACATTGTTGTAAGCTGCATTTGAAAGGGATGTAATTTATGCAAAGAATATGAGAATGTTGAGGCTCATAAGAGAACTGCTTAAGCGCTGCTGCTGGAGAACCTGTTCTGGAGAAAGTGACGAGCGAATCCCCTCGCAATTGTATTCTTCATCCATCATTGACTCTCCCGTACTTTTCCTTTTTCCCTTTAAGTGACGTGACGGGGCATCTCAAAAGATTTTTATACTTTTCAAAAAGTTGTTCTGTTATTGAACTTTTAGTTGACGTGATGTTCCTGACTGATTGCAATTATAATTGAGGCGGAGCTCCCTTTCCAACTTCTTTTTTCCCTCAACGCTGGAAAGTAACTTCACACGGTACGGTTAGACGGCTTCAAAGAAAACATCCTTAATTATATGAAATCTTCAAATCTGAAGGGAGACGGAGTCTGAGAGCTCCTGTGACGGAGCAGTGGAAGTCAGAATTAAATATAGTTAATAAAAACGACTTCCGGAACACCTTCATTAGAGGTGAATGATTCTTTGTGCAGATTCTAGTCAACTTATTTTAAGTAAAAAAAGGCACTAAAACGCTTATCTCTCACCCAACGTCCGGTTTTTTTAAATTAGAATTTTAAAAACATTAGTCATCCCAGGACAAGGTAGAATCATTAATTTGAGCCAGATTTATGATTCCGAAACTTGGAAAACTGATCAGGACGTTTTTTATTGCGCTACGTAAGGTACAATTACACCACGAAACATGTTCTTTAATTGCAAGGCGTATTAAACTGTTACTTGAAAGCTGATACCTCAATTTGGAATTGAATTCAAAGAAATTTAATAGCTTCCATTTATTCGCCAATTGCGAAACATCTTATTTATTCCGATCCGACTATCAGCCCTTTACTTAAATAAGGAGCAATCGAGTTTTCGTAAAGTTTTTTCCATGATATTATAATCACTTGCAATAGCAATATTTTGAAATTTAAAGCCGAGTTCATAACTGAACTCTTTTTAGCGTTTAGGTTAGGTTTTAAATTGACAGCTATCAGAAAATGATGCCATTCAATTTATTCTGGTCATAAACTAAATGAATCGCCTACCATTTTATACATGTGTGGATGGACTTTACGAGTCAATTTTTAATTAAGCTCTGTTAGTTAAATTGCTCACAAAACGAGAAAACTGACCCGAGTAGTATGCAATTAAGAAAAAAACGCTACAAGGCCCCCTATGACAGCAACTCCACCCAATTTCCTTCTTTGGAACAAAAAAGAAACACGTTCTAAATGAGCTCTTTTTAGAGATCAACTTTATTGCACTGGAAGAATTAAAAAAGCGGAATAACAGGTATCTTTACTCGTCGTTACATCAACTCCCCTCCAAAGATGAACGTAGGTTAAGTAAACTTTTGTGACTTTTTGCAATTTTGTTTCATGTCAGGGAAGAAATTGTGAAGATTGTTGTGTTTCTGACCACTTAAAAAGTTAAGTCGAGGGCTCAGATGACGGTGATAATGACGAAGAGGGAGTAAGTTGCATTTATCTTCTGCAGGTCATCATCATGTTGAGAATGGATGAAGCATGACTTGGCTTGACAACAATGGGATATAGTTCTTTTATTGCCAAAGGAGGATTGGAAGTGCAGGGCTCAAGAAGTCCTTTTTAAGATGCTCTTCCACAGATGATGGGATAGTAAAAGAGGCCTAAAGATGGTAACAATATAAGTTCCAGGCGAAGACGAAGGTAGGAAAGTGTTGTAAAGAAATGAGGCTGGGCGAACGTTTTTATTCTATTCTGACCGTGTAGCCTTGAAGTTTCAAGGACCGATTTCCATAATATAAAGAGCCATAGTGCATCTTTGAAGGCATCTACAAACACAATACACGGCATATTCCCTCTCTTCTTGTCTTCCTTCTTCATCTTTCCTTTAAAATAAAAAAAACCGGTTCATATAATCAAGACAACGCCATATGCCGTGTAGCATCAATTCTTTTTTAAATTAAAGCTCTCATGCGGGTACTTGTATCATCTCTGACAATCCTTCGACCTTTTCTTTTTATAATTATTATTATTGCACACTTTGTTTATGTTTTTAAGTTTTTAAGGATCTAACTTCTCGAATGGGCTTTCAAGTCCAATTTCAAAACTTAATAAACTTGAAAGCTTTAAGGAAAGGTGTACATTACTCGTGTTTTACAAATTGACAAAATACAACAAATAGAAAAAAAATAGACTGCAATTTTCGTTAAGTTTTACAGAATGCAAGGTATTAGATACACAAATACAGAATTTGGATTCAGTCTAGGTGAGTCTAGGTTGACTCTTAGAAACTAAAATCTAAAAGTTATGTTTTCCCACAATCCAGTATCCTAGCTTTTTTCAGAATTGATTAATAAAATTGTTTTGAATTTGAAGTGCCTAAGGTCAAGCAATTTGTCCAATGTCTTATTTTGATTTGTTGATTAGTAGCGAAACCAAGTACAAATCTTGAATTTTGTTGTTCCACTATTGTACACGCAAAAAATCACTAATTACTCTGCAACACTTCTTAATTTTAAGGTAATCTCTCTAACTTTATTTAACAAATTTAATCTTAACAGATCATTTAATAGAAAACCATACGAGTTGTAAGTTTTTACGTTTAATTGAAGGATAGGCACGAGAAGTATCCTTGGGAGATGTGGATTCGAAAGGAAAGACCTGATTTGGTTTTTGTAATATTTTCTAGCAAAAATTAAAATAATCGAATCAAGCGTTTTGGAAATTATTTTTGAGTTTTATTGAATATTTATAATACTTTTCCTCAAAACTCCCAAACTGAAATTAGAGTCTACGCTTTCCAGCAGCAGAGTATTCATTAACATTTAAATTGGACGACGAGACAATTCACGTCCTCATTAATTAGGCACAAAGTGTCAGGAAGCTATTTAAAATTAATTTTTGGCATCGAAACGCAGGGGCTGTTGGTTGGTGCGAGAATAGAATTATAAAGGACTCTGCTGTAGTGGAGAGGGAATAAAGTAGAATCTAAGTATTTGGTCCTTTACGTTGAGATTCTAATATCTTGAGGGTTTTATATCACAAGACTCAGGCAGAAGTCTACGAAGGAATGCAAAATCTAATGCAAAATCTAATGCAAAATCTTTAAACTTTACTTGAAAACCTACGCAAAAATTCTTGTCTCGGATGTTCCTATTTTTCCTTCTTTCTTTCTACCGTCACTGTGTCTGTCAAGTTAAGCGTGAGTTACTGCTCGTATCGGAGCATTGTATTTTCCAGAAATAATGCTTCTGGTGCACAGTTGTTCCGAAACTCGAAAACGATTACAAAAGCAGGTCCTAAATTATGCTTTTAGTGAAACAATCTTCCTTTTTCTACAAATCAGTGGGGGACTTTGTGCTTCTGGAATGCTAATGAAGAAGTGGAAATATATGTAAAATATTAATTTTCAACATGATCAATGCTATTCAAATATTGGGTAAGCTATAAATCTCAGTGAATTTCAGATGTATCCAGTTAATAATGTTTAATGGTTTCTGAAACATGCGTTTCCAATAAGAAATCATGAGATGCATTGCCAGAAGTGTAGATTTTCCATAGTAATTTGCCATATATCTTTTTGGATATGGTTTTTCCATTCTACTATTATTTACGCTAAATTATTTAATAGAATAGTGATCTTCACTGCAAGGAAATTATGGGTTTAAGAAAGTAGGAAAAGTTTTGAACAAAAGCTTTTTACAATCATCCGAATGCTTTCTTTTATCGCTTTAAAAATCGAACCAGCCCAGTATACTCGTTAAAAAATAGAGTTACCTAGGCTTAGGCGGATACAAAAAAAAAGTTAGAAACGAAGTAAATTGGCGAAGTATCCAATTATGATCAACTTTCCATCTTCTTTCTCCGCCTTCGTTCTCAAACGACATTAACTTAACTAGCTCCGCTTGTCCTTGGAAATCAACATTACACTCAGCGGGAAGCATTTGAAGTTTTGATTACCAACCTGTCTCATATTAGAAATCTTTTGAGGATGTCCAACGTAATACTTTGTCAATATTTCTTCTCCGTTAGCGCAACAACCTGTCTGTCGAGGGAGCTCAATATCGATCCTTTGAAGTTAGATCCAGTCAAGTAGCCGATTGTTTCTTCTATATGTTTCATCGGAACCCCGGCATGCTTGAAAAGTATTTCCAAATTAAAAAGAAAATTAAATTAAGCTAATCATTCAGAGCATCTTATCGTAAACGCTTTTACGGATAGCGTCATTTGGGTCATAATACACAAATAATGCATTACCATTCTGGCAACAAGAGACGCTTGAGCTAGGAGTAGGGCTTTTGATCATATTTACTTTTATTCCGTTTACTAGAAAAAGGCAGTTAGACTCAGAATATTTAATGTCCTATGTCATTACTTTTTCAATTTAACAATATAGGGTTTGCTGAATAATTTATCAAAAACAAAATTGTCAAAAAAAGTCACGATAATTTTCAAGGTATCATCTTTAAAATTGAAATTAAAGTATTGACAAATACTTGAATCAATACTAAAAATTCAATTTTAATATTATATTTTAATATACTAAAAATGAATTATTTCAATGTTCTAAAAAGTCGACAACCAATAATATTTGTAAGGGAGTGTTTTATGAAGGAATGAAAATGCGGTTTAGGTAACTGCTATTTTTGGTCTACGCTTTCCACACTTTTTGAATACAGATAATTACTGTAATAGCAATGACAGGCTTTTAGGGGTGATTCAACAATAATTAATCGCACCAATTACCTGTGCTGGCAGTTATTTATACCAACTTACATCAATTAATTGAATTTGCACCTGCTGTTTGTGCCAACTGTGTTATTCAGGATCTTACGACGCACTTAGGAGAATACTTCGGACTGGAATTTCTCAAAAAGTTTTATTCTAGGCAGAATGGATATAAAGCACTATTTGCATTAGTACGAATTGAGCATTAGTGTCAGTAAGAATTTTAGGGCTCAGATTCAGAAGTACACTTAGCCTAAAAAGTAAACAAAAGTTTTAAAAAAAGAAACTTTTTCGAGGAAACAAGTTAATGAAAGTACGGGGCTCGTAATTCCAAGTTGTAGCAACTTTCTAAAAAATTGTGAAAGTTTTACTTTCACCAAAGAATTTGAAGAGCTAATCCTTGAATTTCGCTTAAGTTGGGAAGAAATAAATGAAACGAAAAGGTCTAAGAAATCTCTGACTTCCTCGAGAGGAGACCCACTTTTGGCGAATTCGAAATGTTGTTTACTCGAGAAAGGTGCGGCAGCAGCTTGACTCTACGCTCTTCGTTTTCGTTCGCAAATTTAAAAAAGAAATTTTAACTTAAAAAATTAAAGCAAACTCATTATAATCTACAGAGAAAAATGAAAAAAAAATGTTTCCAAGTTGCATTATAAACCTAATCCCTATTGAGTGACTTGCGTTTTTGAATGTTGAAGTGAAAGTTCTCATGAATAGCGTGCTGTACACGAAGTTTTCCAACTTACATCGTTGCATCTGAAATGTTGAGAAGGGATAGTTTTTGGTGACATTAACACATGTTTCATCTTAAGTTGAATTAATTAAAAACGGTATTTTAGCTGCTGTTTGCCCTTCTTCAGTGCAGCAATGTGTTCCAGATGTGGAAAGAAAATTTCGAAATCAGAATTCGGATTTAAAAATCATTTTTGAAATTCTCTAAATTGTTAGTTTATATATATTTTTTTCTATTTCTTTTACTCCCTCCTTAAAACATTTTCGATTCTTTTATTTCTTTTTTTTTACTATTAACCCTTACAGAATTCCTTCAAGTGCGGGTTCAAATGTGTGCATGTTTTTTCAGCTGAATTATTGCAGACGCTATAAAGGAAAAGGAAGCCGTGTGTAATTATTTTGGCGAAAGCCTTCCGTTTAATTATTTCAATGGAGTAGGCTGTGTATGCTCCATACACATAAGGTAGCATAACACTGTCTCGTGAGCTAATAAAAGCATTTGCATATTCGAATCTCCCTTGTGATGGAGGGGTAAATCTTTGGATCTCTTGGAATCTGCATCTCAATCTGCCTCTTCCCTCTGCGATCTGAATTTCCAAAGTTAGCATTTCATTATGAAGTTGGAGTGTGCATTAGGGCCCTTGCAGCAGAGCGTGTGTGTCTGTCGTTTTGTCTTTGTCTGCCAAGTGATATATGTCCCCAGGAAGATTCTTGTCTTGAGGGGACACTTCCCTCTGATTTAAGTTTTCGTGAGTAAATAGAAGATCATCATAAAGTGTCCTCGTCCCTACCAAATGTCACGCTCACATCCTCCATATGCGGAGTGTTCCTTGACGTGAGTTGAGGTGAGGCCCTTGTGCGAGGGAAGGGCTCATCTGGAAAAGGTTGAGGACATGGCAGAGGCTGTTATTAAAAGGGCACAGGATAAGGTTCGATGGCAACCATAAGAGCCCAATTCCCTTGTTTTACATGGGTGTGGTTTTATTAGAACGCTCCTCATAAATCTTAAGCTTCCAAACCTCCATTAGGGGAAATTTCTATTTTGGGATCCAGTTCCTACTCACCAGCTCCAGGCTTATTTCACAAACTTAAATCAAGCGGAAAACTCAAGACAGACCTCACCGAAACTGATGCCTAATGATTATAATTTTATTCATATTCCCAATCATACTTGGACCCATAAGAGGGTTTCAAATTTTCAGATATTCAAAACAAATAGCTTGTCTAAATTAAATATCTTTTGTATGTAGGTATCTCCTCATTGAAAAAAAACGAAAGCATTTTTTTAAGGAAAGTTGCGTTAACTCTGAATGCGGCACCAATCCAACCAAATCTTAACTTAAATATTTTTCATTAAAGAATTTGCACTACTTAATTTAATAATAATTGTCTAGTCTTATAATCTAATAGTAATAATAACTGAACATTTTAACCACTCCTTTTAAAATATTACTAGCATTATGTGTCGGTTGTGCTCAATTGCATGGTAGCATTCTCCTTTTCCTTTGCTGAGATTAAAGGACTAAGAATGTAAGGGCCTCAGATCCCTCCAGTAAATTTTCCCAAGTCCCTGTCTTGTCTTTATTGGAAAAATTCACTTGAGAAGTTCTTTGAACTAAAGATCTAAAGCCTCAAATTTATTGTGTAATGAACATATTGATGCCTGCAACGATTTCTGTGTACATAAGCCCCTTAAGAAGAAAAAAGGCTAGTTGAAACAATGAGAATGCAATTTCCAGTAGGCTCATCGAAAGGTTGATAACCTTTATAATACAGTAAAAAAAAATCGGCAAACGTTAGTAAGCAATCCTTCTCAGAGTTTCGAGTGTAATTGAATAACTTTGGCAATTAATTTAAATTGCTTATGAATTTACTCACTTTACCCACAATTAGAGTAAAGCTACCCACTCTAATGACGGGTTTTTATATTGCGTAGAGGCATTTTGGCCACTCATGCAAAATTTATTCAGCTCTAAACTTCAATTTTGTTATTTGCGTCATTTTTCCTCGCTGGAATCGTTGCCCGCTAGTTTTTGAATGGAGATTGTAATTAGTGCGAGGTTGGCTGTGCTTGAAAAGGACGTGAAGTTGTTGATGATGATGAGCAGCCAGGGAGGGAAGGTCCTTTGAATGGAGGTAGACAAGGAGGGAATTTAAATGAAAGGGCTGAGAATAATGTCCAGGGAAGGGACGTTTGCATGTGGACCTTAATTTCCTGACGAGCACCACCCTTCCAGGACTTGAATTGTGCTGGAAGGGAAATGCATGTGTGAGTGCGTTAGTTAAGTACTGTGAATACGGGAGGACGTGAAAGGGATCGATAGGGAAGTGAAAGCGGTCAAAGACAGGCTAAATCCTGGAGAGAAATGGAGAGAGATTAGTTGGTGAAAGTGTCCTTTGTATTCCATTTCCATATGTCTCCACCTATCCCTCTGTGGTTAAGACGACATTTGTAGACGACACTCCTCTTCAATGCAAGTCCTGCTGGAACGGCGCTGGAAATTAAGACTGGAAGCAGGGTGACGACGACGGAAAGTTGCATGAGCCGTGAGCAAGAACAATAGATCCATAGAAAGTTATACATATGTGGCTGGAAAGTTTAAACTTTCTCCTACATGATTAGAAGGGATAGATCAAGGGGCCCTTTGACTCAGATCACCGTCGTTCCACCCTTCCGCCATTGTCCCATGATTGATTTCCCAAGGATTCTGGAGGATAAGGCCGCTTTTCCTGGAAGGAGCGTTGCTAGGAAACGCTTTCGCTTCCTTTCGCTGCTGGTGTCGCAAGAGAGGCTCCGCCAAAACTTTCTTTTGTTTTCAGCAAAGGCCGGAAACGAGGAGGCAGCGGAGGCTTGCCAGATCCAAATACTTTCTCCCTAGTGACCGCCTTCTTCTTTGCATGTTTGAGCAAGGCAAATTTTGGTGTTACGATATTACGATATTTCAAACATGTTTGATTATTGTTTAAACTTTGTAAGGTTATGCTCATTTTTTTTTGTTTAGAAATTTCGCATGAATATCGTACAAGTGTATTAATCATGTGCAAATGTTTAGTTTTTGATTAATTATTTACGTCCTGTTTAGGAATGCCGCCTCCTGAATTTTTAATGAGTGAAAGAGTTCGAATTTCGAAATCAAGTTTTCCAAATTAATGAAATATCTTTCACAACAAAATCTACTCACAGTTATAATTAAATACTCGCGTGTTTTTGCACAGGATTCCCTCTGTGTATTTAGTAATTCTTTAAATCATTTTTTGGAAAAAAAAAATCCACCATCCTCCGGCAAGGATGGCTTGATTTATATAGCTTGGATATACTATGCTAATGAAAATGTTGCATCAAACTTGGGTAGAATGAGTTAAATAGCAATTCGGAAAATGTTGAAAGGTACTAAAACCAGAATTCATTAAGAGATGTAGTTTAAATTAAAAATTCAGGAGGATCTTCATGATTTAGGAAATGAATGCCCGCCTCCTTTTTCAGCGATTCCACCAGCGACGGAGTGAGTGGGACGCTGATTCTTACTGCTAAAGTGACTTCTAAAATATCTCAAAGTCTAAGAATAGATCTCTGTGCTATTCTTCCTTGAGCTCCAGATGATAGTAATTATTTGTCACGCAGTTTGTCTTTCTAAGATATTTTATATACTTAAGACATTACTTCCCTCTTCGCTCTAAACCTTTCAAGCCAAACTCATTTTTATTGTTTTCCTTTTCTCCTCAAATGTTCCCTTTCCTTGTTTTAAGGCAAAGCATTTTAGTGGGAGCGCATGGCCTCCCAACGCTGAAATATTCAGCACTTTTTTCCCTTCCTAAAATTGTCCGAATACTACTGCTGAGGCCCGAGAGAATGGGAAATGATGTCAGATTCACATTAAGATCTAAGATTAGACGGGCCTCAAGTTACACAACTTATGTTGTGCACTAGTACAACAACAGCGACCATTATAGCAATGATGGAAATGCGAGAAAGGCGACAAAAACCATACGAAATGGCTCAAAAACACGGAAAATTTTTGAACGTAATGGCTGGCGTCATATTCCCTTTTGGTGTTTTGAGATCTAATAGACCAAAACTTTGAAAAAATTGCGGTGAAAGTTCTAATCAAAATAATAATAAATACAATCTAATAATTTATTTGAAATTCTTAAAAAGTTACGTTCCATTTTACTATTACCTGAAATTGATTTGTTTGATAACGCTCTTCGAAAAAAAAATTGACAATTTCTTTTATGAAAAAGAAAATGCAGACAAAAATTAAGGCGAGAAGGCGACTATAAATCCAGCTTTACTTTTATTTTATTTTTTAATTAAAAATTAACAATCTCACAGGATATCAAACCGTTGGCTAAATAATTAAATCAAGTATATTTTGGTTTAAAAACTATTTGTATCCTACATAATGGTGTGTTAGCGCAAAGTCAAGACAGAGAATCCAACTGACGGAAAGCACACTTGTGTCAGATATCCGCTTTTTCTAAACTGACAGAAACATGGCATGATGCGTCTCTTTGTTTATAAATCCATTTGCATCGTTTCTCGGCCGCTTTTACCGTTCCTTACATTAGCACGACGAGATTTTCCAACAGTTTTTTGTACAATCGAAATAGGAGAGAGACAGACGCTACTGCGAGAGTCGGCCTAAATTGGCATCGAACTAGGAATTGTTTTGATCTCCAAAAATGAAGTAGAATTTAAGAATTAATAAACCTTATTTCCTAGCGACAGCGAAGCTGGTGAACTAACTTTAATTTCTAAATTGCTGAAAACATTTTTGTGAAACGTCATTTCCAAACAAAAGTGATGCATTGAAGGAGACCGGAGAGACGTGTGCTTTCATCAATTGCATTACCCGTCGACCGTCGTTCCTTGTGATGCCTTCCAAGGCCCAGCCCCTTACATGCCAACCAAATTATTTTCCCTTGTCGCCGTGGGGTGACTTGGAAATGAAATGTCGTTGGATGAAAGGCCTCTTATTTTGTTTCCTGCCGAACAATCCCAGACCCTTCCTTTGATTGATTTCTTTTCTTTTATTCACGTCCAATTCAATGCCAAGAAAAGTGAACTCAACTCCAAATTTATCAATATCATACAAAAAAAAATGGCGCACGTAGAAGCTTTTAGTTGAAATAGCAAACCAACCGAACATATTGAAACCTAAGTTCACTTTCACTTTGGTCGATTCCTTTCTGATCAGCTAGTCAAACCTACGCAAATAAAGACTTAAGCAGATATTTAAGAAGATCAAATTTTTCTTAAAAAAAAGAAAGTGAAATCGTTTTAAAGCATTCAGGAAATTAGAGATCCGAATTTCGTTTTTCCTTTCACACTTAATTGCTAATTACTAACTTAACTTTCAGATAAACGCTATAACGTAGTTAACACAATTGTAAAAACGCAAAGCGTGACTTGCTTCTCCTGTTGAATTGTAGCGTGCACATAAGCTGGAGGTGTAAGGCAATTTGGAATGGACATTAACTTAATAGGACTTCCCCTCCGGCATGAACGTTTATAAGTGCCACACAGTATCTCCCCAAATACAGTGCGTTTTGTAAACAGTACACCGCAAGCTGAGAAGCGGAAACGTTAAGAAATGTTAAGCTTTAAGGCATTATAAACCTAAAGAAAAGCTTATAGACGAATAGACGCATCCCTCAACTTTTTTTTATCTTAAAAATCCAAATCTAATTCCTTAAGAGATCTTCTGGTGTGTACAGTTTTAAAAGAATCACACTGTATATTTGAGAAAGATAAGGGGAACTGGACACACAATTACCTTTCTGACTGCATACAATTTGGAACGGGAAAGTTAAATGGACTGGACATATCTCTAACTGGAAGAAAAAAGAAGTTTTGAATGTGGCGCTGAAGTTATTCCATCGCTTCAACGGAATTGGATCCAAACCCCTTTGGATCCTCATTTTATGGCTTTAGTAGAGCTTTTGAAGCCTATATCAGTTAGTACTGTTCTAGCACCTTGAAACAAAATGACGCTCCTAAAGAAGGCTTCTTTCTTTCAACATTTCATGGACACACTTTCACTTTTTATCGACACTCTCTTTAATTTGACTTTTAAGTTGGGGAGACTCCATCGCCTGGGAAAGTGATGCCATAAATAATGGAAATTGCTTTAAGCCCTTCAGCCTTCAGCTCCCCACTTTCCCAATGTTTTGGGCTCAATTGACATCCATTCTTTATTTCCTACGTGAGCCAGTTTTGACGCCTTAATAGGTTCCCGCTTTATGCGCCACGGCCAAACGTGTCTTTTGGCAGAGCACAATGACCTTATTTTATAAATACCTGGAACAGCATCTCCCGCAACATCTTTCAAAGGCTTTCGAGTAAGGACCATGAATAGAAGCTGGGACCGGAAGTTCCCTTGAGCTCTAGTGCAATGAATTATTAGCACTATACCTCCAGAAGCGTATGCATCATTAAACTGACGGAAAAGTCAGCGTAGAGCTTTGCCTTTCTGCTCTCCAGCTTCAAATTAAGACCAAACCCCATTTATCTTTAAAGCGGAAGTGATAGTAATGGAAGTTTGCGAAGCTTCATTAAATTGATATTACCTGAAAACCTGACACGCAATTCCCTTAAAAAAAGGGGGGAAAGGATATGAATTTTTTGAAACAAAGCGCAACTTTACTATTTGCGCTGGTTCTCCTATCGGGACCAAAATCTAAATATTTCCTAACACACTAGTCGTAAATTAAAAGGGGACTTAAGGGCTCTGCCCAACGTTACATTACTTTATGCTTAGGTAAACCTTAAAGACTGCATGTGCCTAGGTGTGTCTAGGTTTTTATTTGCCTTGAAAAACTTTTGATACGATGAGCTTTCTAGGGCACAGTGGACTGAAAAACAAAAATTTTATCTTCATTTTCTTCCTCTTTAGCACAATATTATTAGATGAGCATTAGGCAGTTAAGGGCTCCAAGTCCTGAATATTTACAATTAGGATTAGAGTAACTTTAATAATGTTGCCTCTCGAAGTCTCCCTGGGATTTAGGAAGCGCTGCTGCTGGGTTACGGTGGAAGCCTACTTTCTCCTAAAAATATTATTTTTAATGAGAATAAATTTTTGGAGGCTTCAAGAGGCCTACTTTTTTGGCCCTCATAATAATTTGAAAGGGAAATGAAAATATATGGATTCTTCTTCAAGTTTTTTTTTTTTTTTGAAAAAGAGGGCTTAAGCCCTCTTCTGGATTAGTTATGCAAGGAATGGAGAATGCTGACGCTGAGTTTATAGTCTCGTGTGTTGCAAAAGCAGTATAATATGCTTTCACTATTAATAAGTCACATCCATGAATCTGGAACTTTTGTGAAAGTATTAAACCTTAGTGCGAGATTGTGCTGTAACTCAAGGGTCCGTTCCCTAAGTTATGGTACTTATAGGAACCATAGACATTCTGACTTAAGTCTCTCTAGGACAGTTTCTACAACTTGGAGAAAGCACTTTCCCATCCTATATCGAACAATAAATCATTTTTCTATTTGCCTCGGTTGCAAAAACAAGGACTTGGTTTTTTTTATTGAAGGTAAATACTACGATTGGATAAGGAGGTTTAGGGTAGAAAAGCCCTAGCTCAAGCGGGAGGGATGTTCAAAATTTCCAGCATCTACGACATGGCCCTAGTCGTCAGCAGCCCTTGAACAGTAGAGCGAAAATTCGATTTTATATGCCCCTATTTTTCAAAAGTAGACCAGTAGAGAGGATGTTCAAATAATAAAAACGTCTCAACTGTAATCTCTGAAGCGTAGTAAAAGCGTTTCGAAATTTCTTTGAACCGTTTTTACTATTAGTACGTTTCATTAAAATCGAAGAATCCCTCTCTTGTTTACAGGCAATCAACCAGAAAATACTTTAATTATAGTCCCTTTTCATGAATGAAGTGAATTAAAACACTTTAATACATTTCCTAGGCAGAGTCCAGAGAGGCATGCATAATGCTTTTGAAAGAAAGGCACTCGGCTAGATGTTTTAAAAAGTCTTATTTTATCATAAATTCCTCACAGAAATGTGTTACTAGAACTCTAACTAACGGCAAGGTACTTAAACTTTTACAAGTTTCCTCATAAATTCCCCCTTGCCTTCTCGAGAACTTTCCCTTTCAATTTTTCATCATATATTTTCAGAGTGCAACTTTGAATCCAATTATTTACAACTCACTTCAAAATTGAAGGAGATTTCTCATTTGACTCACGCTAGATCCCAAAATTTGCCATAAATTAACGATGAAAGTTTTTCCGTTTAAATGAGGCTGCAAATTTTAAGTTTTGCCGCTTCATACAGAACTGTATTCATAAAGGTCCTACCTTTGTTATTTTGTACTCAGCCACCCTCTACAACACCGCGAATTAATAATTTAATGCTGGCGATGAAGACAGGAAGACGTGATTCATTTACGAGACGTGTTACGGGCCTGAGGTTTCCTTCTGTAGAGAGTTGACAAGCAAACGCACAAGTAATTAGCCTTCAAAGATTCTGGTCACATTCATCTGACTCTCCTGCTTGTGTATCTTGGAGATTATGTCAAATCACTAGGAAGGTGCTAGTCGAATACAATTTCTTAGCAAGGCCGTCAAGGCACTGGTGCAGGGCCCTTAGCCTCGTGAAGTAATACATCATAATTTGAAGAGACGTGCGCCTACCCAGCCCCTTCCAAAGGATTTGACAAAGTTAGCCTCCAACGCGAGGCTATGCTGCAGCTTTGTATATTGAATTTAATTTCTGTGTATGTGGATGAAGACAAGAGAAAGCATTTGGAGAAAGTGAATTTTGAATAGATGATTTCTGACGGCGGAGAAAGCGGCTTAGACCGAAATCCTCTAGGAAATAGGTTTCCATAGATTCCTGCTAGATCTTGTGCGCTTTCTAATCATTTCATTTCTGAATCAGCCTTTTGTCCATTTCAGTCCATCTCTCTGGTCTCTAATTTCCAAACTTCCAGCGGCCTATCTCTCCTTGATGATTAATTAATGCTGTGTGTTTTAGTTTGGGAATAGAGAGGCGAAAGTGATGGTCGTAAATGGCTTCCCGTGCTTCCAGGCCCCTCTCCAGCCCTGCTAGAGACAAGAAATAGTAATAATATGCATTAGGTACTTTCTCCCTGTCAGGAGAAAGTCTTTGTAGTCTCTTGGATCAAAGGAGAATCTAGTTAGCCCTCTCTCTCCCACATATTTGCATATCCTGCCCTGCCATGGGAGACATAATGGAATGACCAGAGAACATAAATCCATCCTTCTTCCAAACACATTCTCCTATATTCCTAGATACAGCAGAATACAAATGCCTCCCAGCCTCTGTAAATGGACTCCTTCCCGCTCTAATCTAATATAAATTGAACCAGATGCAAACGACGTTTGGATTGAAAATGCTCCACACTCACTGAGATCCCTTTCTCCAGGGATAAAAGGAATCTCCAGTGTCCAGCGTCCATTAATTACAAAGCACACACCCCAAGCTACTTTCTCCAGACTCAAAATGTCAGAATACTTTCCATACAACGCCCACTCGGCTTGTGCATTCCAGTCAAAGCACTTTCTAATTTCGGACGTAGAAGGGGATTCAGAAAGTTAGAAAATGAACCAGGCTTAGGTCACGCGGAACTCGATGTTCTGATTCAAATATTGTTTTAATAAAGAGTACTCTATGCGATATTAATTTGAAATAAGAATCTATTCTCAAACGCTGAAGTCCAGATTTGGAGGCTGTAGTATAGTATTTCTTGCGGATATACAGACAAGCTTGACAAATGGAATTGAAATTTTCTCTTTTATTTTGACTGCTTTTCTCTCCTAATTTTCATTTCTGCCCAAGAGAAATCCTTGTTTTTCAAATTAAGTTTAAAGTGGACTTCACTTTAGAAGAGCCTTTTAGCTCCAGCTCTCCGCTCGCCCGCTCTTAGTGCATGAATAATTTAATCTTGCGTAATGGAATAGGTATATTCCGAGCCGCTGAAGTTCTAATGTTGATTCTTCTAACCCAAAGAACACTTCTTTCCTCTTCTAGGTTATACAAAAACACTGGAGAAGATCTGGAGCCATGAAAGTTTAGTGAAAGTTCGTTGTGCAACGGCACACGCTGACCAATATTAGGACTACAGAAAGAATAGGCCGAATCCCAGTAGTATGGCAACCACTACTACTCTCAGCCATCCCACCAACGACTTGAGCCATCAGGTAAATACAAAAATCTCTACCTGTTACTTTAATAAATTTAACTCTATTCATTTTAATAAAAACAAATATCTCTCCTTAGTTCGGGAACATCCATCATACTTAAACTTAAAATCGTTTTAAATTCGTGAACAATTTCTGAAATATACTTTATTTTATTATTTTATTTGTATGCAATTTACGTATATTTTTTTCGTTTTAAAATGCAATTGTGTAGTTCCTGAACTGAGCGAGTTTGACTAACTAGTGTGACGATTTACTGAGACAATCCCTGAATACTTAAGGTTGGGAACCTATAATACAAACTTAAAGTTAAAAACATTTGGAGTGGTGGGGAAAATAGGGCAGCATTAGGAATACTACATGTATTTGACTTTTTGAAACACTTTTCCTGTTCTCTACGGACGAAATATCAATTACACTTTGATTTTATAGGAATATGTAAATGATGCTTACAGGAACTGTCAAGATATTTTGTCGAGGCTTGGCCAGATGCAGACTTGTTTGGGTCTACCCATTTGTTTAGAGTGAAATGCCATATGTGTTTTTGTTTAATGTTATGACACGATTTGGATAATGGGCTTGCCTTTAGATTTCTTAATTACGTTACGTTGCGTTGCAAAGGGTCCATGGAGTCCGGTAGAAATTTTGCCATGTGTGGTAGAGCGGGGCGACAAATGGTTTCCAGCTGTTACAGCCAAACGCTTTCTTTTAAATCAGACATGCCCATTCGACTTGGACTCAAAATTAGGCTCAGTTAAAAACCTTATAAACAATTTTTGCGTGAAGGGGAAAGTTGAGGAGTTTAATAATTGAAAAAAAAGTGACACAAACTGCAAACTGCAACTAAATTTTTTTTAGAATTTACAATAGGAAGTGGTGCATGGTGCTGTTGCGCGCAAGATGGAATAAGTCAGTTTCAAATTGTGCGAAATTCAACTTTTTTAAATTGACAAAATTGAAAAGTTGTTAAGGCTATTGAAATTGGGTTAGTGAATGTTTTTGGACTTTCTTTTTGTAGCGGAAGCATTTTGTGGTATTGGCGGGGTTAAGGATGTAAATTTGAAAGAGGAAATGGTGGAGCAGTGTAGGAAATTCGGGTGTTGTATCCCGGAGTGATTCGGCTGTGAGGTTGGGAAGTGATCTAAAGGAATCTTGAAGGGAAAGGGCCCTTCACGGTTCAATAATTTTCCATCAGGAGTGCGAATATTGAAATAGATTATTTTCTCATCCCTGGAGGCCCTACTTTGCAAGAAAAGAAACTCCATCTGCTTCCTGCCTCCCTTGCATTTGTTGGGAAAGCAAAATATTTCTCAATATTTCCATTGAGCCCTTTTCATAAAATAGGAAATTCCACTTTTCAATAATATTCTCTTAAGAGAGTTAGTCACATCTGTACAACAGCCAACAAAGTCCTCAAACAGTCTTCCGCTCTCAGCCAAACTTTTACTAAAACGAGTGATTTATAGGCATTGAGACAGTGATCCCATAAGGACCAGAAGAGGGTCAAATTATAATGCATACTTGGAGCATTGGTAGGCAAAATTGCAGGGAAAAGCTAAGCGCAACCCTTTATTCAAACAAGATTAAGGTTTCCTAATTATATTGCCTTTTTTATAAATTACTCAGTGTATCCTAGCTTTCAAGTCAGGTTTTAACGTTTCAAAGCTAATTAAAACTTTTAGTAGTAATTGAAGTATTGGATCCAAAATGAAATGCTACACTTAGTTATTAATTTTTAATCAATTTTTATTAGAATTATATTTCAGAAAACTGCATTTATTTGCAGAATTTGAATGATTTCATTAGTTGGTTATTTCTATTTTGTGTCCATTAGGAATTCACATTTCCCTAAAGCCAGCAGCTGCCAAGTTTTACCGTCATAACACTTTTTACGACTGACGTATCGGCAAGGATGTTTTTTCTAAACAAAATTCAAACTCTAAACAGCAAATAAAGGCTAATGTTTCCATTTTTTAAAATATTGCCTCTGCTTATAAATGGCAGAAATGGAAAATAAGATTTTGTCTTAAGTTACGGCAAGTTTTAATTGTAATTGAGGCTGATATTGAACTAATGCGAAGCTCAACATTGTTCGTAATAATTAATGTTCTGACACTGACATACAAAAGATTCTGTAATGACTGCGAATGTGTATAAAAATCCGAAAACTCATTATGTGCTAGATAGAACATAATGGATTGAACGTCCAACTTCCATGAAATCTAATTATGATTTCTCATTCGACTGAATGCTTTTGGGAAATAAATGTGCTGTCGTACAAGAAGGTGGTGGATTGTCTAGGGTTTTTCTTGGAAACTTGCCGGCTGGCTAAATCCTGAGGCCTTCCAAATGGACCATTTTCAAATTTTTTGGAACAAATCTTAAGAAAAGAGTATTACCTCAAAATTTATAGTTCCAAAATATTAACTTGTTCTTTCAGGTTCAAATGAATTATTGTTGTGCAGCTGCGATCTTCAAACGAATTATAAAGCTATGTCGAATGTATTTTAGTCCCCATGTAATTTGCACCAAAAACGAATCCGACACGCAAGGTTAAAATGGATGAAAGTGTCACATGACATTTTTGAAATCACGCAAATACGGGCTTAATGCGTGCGTAAGTTGACCTTCCAGTATAAATTGAATAACTTCCTTGCATTCATATCGTAGCACGATTCCTTACCCTTATTTCACTGCCAAATTTTAAATTGATTTTTAGTGCAATTAAACAGTGTAGTTTGGCCTATATTTAATTATTATTATAGATGCGTTTCAATTTTTAGTGGTAGAATATTTTCCGGGCAAATGCAGCCTGCTAACGAGTTTTGTAAATCATGAAAGAGGCTGGGATCCTTTTTTGTGAGTACAATTGGGAAGCCGATCTAATTAATGAAGCGTGTGTAGAATAATGACCATTGATAAGTACTTAGGTTGAATGCAACTTTTGTAAACTTGAAATCTGCATTTGAAGGATGAGATGCATGGGAAAGACAAGCAGTTGCCAGGAGCGAAAGGCCCCACCAACCTACCATTAAAGATCTCCCCCGCCCCCATTTTCCAGAGCCCCCTCCCTCCGCCCTTCCAACACAAAACGTAATCCTATTGTAAAGCTAGAGCTGATTTTTACGTCTTCAAAGCTTAAAATGGGACGTGAAGGGAATTGTAAAAAGAAAAGAAGATGATGAGCGTCTTTTGTTGGAGCTCCTTCGCAGCATCCATCTTATCCTCCTCGAGGCCAAATCACGACAACAGAGATTAACAGCTGTGAAAACAATTGAGGAAACAGGGCTTGGAGATGCGGATCCAGGAAAAGTTGAACATCTTATATAACTTCTTAACCCATTACTTTTTAAACTACCCTCAATATCTGCAGACGAAGAACAAAAAAAAATTGAAAAAAAAACTAAGCGTTTCAGGAGAGCAATTTTAAAGTGTCTTGGATAAGGCTGGACGCTAGCTTACGCTACGCTCCGTGCGTTGTCTCTCCTTTTCTCACAGTGCAGATTTTCGGAAAACGGAAAAGGTTTATTAAAATGTTAGCTTACGGGGTGTATTTTTTTTTCACAAAAATAATGACAGCCTTCAGAACCTTTTTTCTTTGCTACACAGATCAAGGGGTATCTAAGTAATGCTAGTATCCTCTGCGATGCATATTTTTTTTTTAAATATGAGACAGTTGAAGTTCCAGAGGAAGTTTAAATGCAACCTGTAATGATACTTTTTGAGTTGGTGAGAAGTGGATGAGGGTGAAGATGAGGGGCATTATTATGATTTAAAGTCTGCAAGACGGTTCTCGTTTCTAAAAATTTAATTAAAGAAGCCAGATTTAGGAAAGTCCCTTTGAAATTTGATTAAGGATAATATTCATTTCAGGCGAAGAGGGAATTCTTGTTTTAAGGATTCCATTTCGAGTCCTTTTTCCAACTGAGCTTTGAATTTGCGGTTCTTTTGGTAGTAGGCGAAAGATAAGCTTCTTTTCCTTTCTTTTGTAGCTAGCAAAGCTTCCTTTTTAAAACGCCAACTTCCACTCTCCACATGAATAAATCATTAGCTGTTTTTGAAGCTCTTTTTTTCTAAAGTTAACACTCTCGCTGAAAATGGAGTGGGAAATGGGAGAGAGTCAGAAGCAATATTCGTAGCCAAAGCGTTTCCCATGATCATCTTATTCACATTCACTACTTGAAACACCTATTGAGGCCGACTCCAGCCCATTTCAATTTCCATCCCAGCATCCGCGAATAAAAATAAAGTTAGCAGGAAAAGTGATTCTATTAGGTCGGTGGTAGGGTAGCATATTTAAACTATTTAACTATTAAACAAAGTCATGTTAATGATTCCGGATTTTTATTATTTAGTGGCGTTTCTCATAGGCATTTCTGTTTAGACAATTTCCACTTTACAGACCCTTCCTTTTTTGAATTAAGCAAAGTGGATGAAATCCATGTTCAACAAATGTATTAATTAAATATTTCGTCTTAATGTATGGTCGTCATTCTTGGCAATTTTCATTTCTAAGTTCACCTATAACCTTTTGCTTTTCTGAAAAGACACAATTTTGTTCAATTTATATAATTATATTATTTACTTAATATTATTTGAGGTTTCTGATTAGAATCCAAGTGTATTTTGTTATATTAGTTTCGCCTAAGTTGATTTGTGTGATTGGAGCCAATTTGCATTGAAATTAAGCCAGTACTTGAATATACTCTGATTCTATTGAGACTCTACAGATCTTTAATAAGACCTGAATTGAATAAGGAGCTTATTTTTTCTTTACTTTCTATGGGAGCTCAGCAGAGAAAAGTCAAAAGGAAATACCTGTTTATTGCCTTTGCAGGTGAAAATATGCTTCCCAGAAAAGGAAAAGCGTTTCCCTGTTTGGTTGCAAATATATCTACTTAAGGAAAGCGGATGATAAATCCCTTCACTTTTATGCTTTCTTCCGGTTCTTATACTACAACTTAAATGTAAACAGGCTCAGAAACAGATGTTCATAAGCTTCCAGCCTTTTTCTGCCAGTTCCGCTTGCCGGAATCCGGAAATATAATTTCAAAATAGGGATACTTATGAAATATACAGGAAGAGAAATTAGAACAATCATGGCTGACATCCGATCTAATGTTACATTAATTATTTTTCGTAGCCTTATTAACATATTGAATAAACGATCATTATTGTAGACATTGTGCTATTCTGGGTAAGTCAGCATTAAGGAAAAATGTTGAACTAAAACGGCAAACCAAATGTAAGTTTTCATTTTATCGGCAATTTAAAAAAAAGTAACAAAGTGCACGTATTTCGCTGGCAATAATAAAAAAAAAGCCTTTTTTTTACTTTCTCTTTGCTTTCACTTCCAAGAATTTCGTGACATTACTGCTCTCGTTTCTCTTTCTTTTGAAAATAAACCACTTACTTTCCAACAAGAAAACACGTCGAGCACAATGCATGCTGTGGTGTAATTACTTTGAAAATCGAATAGTGCATGACGACGCGACAACGAACCTAGACGTGGCTAAATGGAGAAATGTAAGAATCTTCGCAACTGCGTAACAGTTCATTTCATTTGTTAGAAATATACCATACAAATCCATCAATCAATTCTCATGCTGTAGAAAATTATGCATCAGCTGACACAAAGTGATTTTTTTTCAGTAGATCTCTAAAATAAAGCAATTGACATTTAGCAATAAACATATTATGGCAGAAATATTGAAGTTCACTTCCCGTCCCTAGAGAGCCTTTGTTTTCCAAGCCTAATTTTTAAAGGGTTCGTTCCCAGTTGCCTCAGTTTTTAACCCCAGGGACGACATTGTGTATTCAGCTCATGTTTGAAGGGATGCAAAAAATAACGTCATGGAAAAGGGCCTCTTTTCTTCCAGCTCCACAAAGGCCACGCATAATTTAATGTAGGGCCTTATCTCTTACATGGCACATTGTTAGCCATCCCTTTTCAATCCCTTAAGGGCTATGGAGTAGAGCCAAATGCAAAGGTGTCAGGCTGAGGGCTCCTATTGGATGGCTGAAGGTAATTTGATAAGTCTTCTTCACACTCCAGTGATTACCACGATTAGAATGACTTTCAAAACCAGATAGGAAATATTAAGCCTCGCCTTTCTTCACGCACAGAATTTGTAAGTAACAGAACTTAAGTATAATTGCAATGACTTTGTGGATTTAAAGGTCTTTGTGGCAAATAGATTGCTAAATAGTAAAGCGTTGTCATATTTTCTGGTATTTTGAAAACCAAAAATAGGTTTTAAATATACGAAATACGAGTGCAAGACATCATGTCATTAACTTTGAACATTTGATCATAAAAGCGTAAGTAGGGAATTTTTAAGAGCAAAGTTTGGGATAATAAGAGAGAAAAAAGTTTTTGCTTTCTCGCGTAGATCTCTGAAGCCTTTACAACTCAAGTCTCATATCATTTGATGTCAAGTCATTATTTTTTTTTGTAAGATCCTGTGCGAAGTAGTAGACAAAATAATGAAGGTTGCCTTATAAGGAAAGATTTTGATTGTCATGTCAGTGGGCTGGAAATGCTTGAAGCCGTCAGCAAAGGGTAGAAAACGATCGTTCTCAAGACTAAAGTGTCCCTTCTTATGTATTTCCGTCTTGTATTTAGCCTTATTTCAAAGCACTTCGATTTCATGTTTTTTTTGCCTACTTGAATCCTGTAATAATGTTTTTTATTATTAAACTTTAACGAATCGACATTGCTGCAAGTGGGAGAAAGTTTCGTAATAAAATGAGACGGCATTTTCGTCCTTCAAATTCACTGATTTTTATGTAATTTTTTATTACTCACCCCAAAAAGTAGCTACATAAATTAACTAAACACTGTGCACAATACAATTCTATTGTGGTGATGGAAAGGTAAATCTCAATCCGCTAATACTGGTGCGCTTGATTTCGTTGTCATTTTGATGGAAAGTTTTGCTATTTGATATTTCATGCGGCTCCACTCTACAGACGGAAAAATAGGATACTTGTGAAGAAGTTACATGCTGTTTAGAATGTGGCTCAATTTTTGGCAAAAGTAATATGACAAAGGCGCGTTTCCACTTAAATTGATTCGAAGGGAAAGTAAAGGCCCAGAGGCACTTTCGCACATCGACGACTTTCTTCAGACAAAAGTTGAATTGAATTTTTAAAAATGAAACAGTTTTCAATATCTCAAGAGATCTCTAACTTCCTGTGAAGATGTGAGGGAGGCATAGGGAACGGGAACATTTATTGAGGCACAATTCAGAGAGGGCGCATATTATTCACTGGAAATGACAGACGCTTTCGAAAGAGAAACTGACATCGAGACAAAATATCGAGGCTTCCTGCCCTTTAAATTGAGAGTATTAGATTAAAGTGTCAAAATCTGATTCAAAAATAATGTTCTAATTTAACGTTTTCTGATTTTTTTTTCGTGCACTTGACAGAACGGAGTAACTCTCCATCATCTAGGATCTCTTACTCACTTGAAGGCTGATGGAAATCTCTACGCCTACTCAGTCTCCGGTGACAATTCAAATGACCTCATTCTGTACGCAAATAGTGCTCAACCGCCCGCTATGGACTTCCTCCTCGATGGTACGACTTTCTCATTTTTAAAATGATTTCAAAATTATAATTTTTTAACTTAATCAGAAACTAAATATTAATTTAATTGAACTCTTGCCAAGGAGTTGTCTGAAATAAAACAGTCCCAACAGTTCCAGTTTAAAATAATCAACTAGATGTAATCGGCAAAAATTTCCGATGCACCGAGAAATTTTCTTTTTTTTTTGTTGGTTTTTAGTGAGAGAATCTGCAAAGGTTATTAGTTATTTACGTTTATATGATCTCATAAGTAGCTTTACATTGCGTTCCAGGAATCACGGTTTCAAGATTTCAATTATTTTGTTTTTCAAGAATGATTTTTTCTACAAAGGGGAGAAGTAACCACGAAATCAGACCCATAATTATTTTGTATTTTCTGTTTTATTTTTTAAATACTCCTTTAAATGAAGATATGAAGATCTTCTCATAATTCATCTGAATAAGTAACTTGTTTACCTGAGGGCTTATTGTTCTCGTTGAATGGAACGCACAAACAATATTTTCATAATTCCCACTTTACATCCAGGTAGTGTAATCTTGCAATAGTAAAAATTGGGCATTGCCTCTAACGAAAGTTTTAATCATGAAGAAAACGGAAGCGTTAAGCTTTGCTTCCTAAACATTTACGTCTTGTAAAGATTAGCTTGAGGATGAAAGAGCACTTGGAAGCTACTTCACTTTGAAAACAAAGTGCTAAAGGCCAGAATATAAAATGAAGTTTCAAGTAACATAACAGACATGAACAGGGAAAGCTGAAACTTGAGCTCTGATGGAGCATTTCACTTTTAATTTAATAATAGTCAGTTTGATACCCATCTTGTCTTGACTCGTGAATAAATATCACAAGTGGCACAGGACTTGAAGGTAGTGAGGATAAGTAATGATGATGGTGATGATACGATTAGTTCATTACTCATCCAGAAGGGAGGCACAATTTCGTAATAAGGGCTCTCCTGCAAGAACATCCCTAATTGATCTGGAGGGTGATACTTCATAACATGTGACATCATTAGCCCAAAGTTGGCCTAACGAAACATTACCGTATTTTTAGGAAACAATGCAAATGGCGTCGGATCCTCTTCATCTCATGAAAGTATGACGAATCTCTTAGACGAAGGCCTCGGCACTTCGCTTGACGGTACCGATGAAATTTCAACAATTTCTTCGGCCCACTCACTAATTGGCAGGAACGACTCAGGTGAGAAATCCCTTTTCGAAATCATGTAATATGCAACGGCTTTGAGGCCATTTTTATTAATGGAATTTTAAATTTTCAACATTTTGCATGCGCGGTCCTTTACAACAAGCATTCTCCCCTTTTGTGGGGCACACAAAAATTTTCATTTTCAAATGTAGAGAAGGGTTTGAGAGGAAGTTCAGTGATCATATTTTATTATGGTGAAGCCCATGCACTGATGCAAATGACGTAACAACGTTTATAGCGTTTTTTGAATGAAAGCCAGGTAGCCAGCCTCCACCAGTAAATTAAAAAAAACTATACGATTACAAAATTCTATAACTCAACTTTTTATAGTAGAGAAAATCACTTGATTTTACATATTTAGCCTTTAATTAAAAGTAAAGAATTTTTTTTGAAACTCAGTTGAAGTTAATTGATTCAACGGTCCTGATTTCTTTGGATTTATGCATATCACCTACAGTATTGACGTTTTTAAGTTTTAGAAATTTATACGTATACTACATATATTCCTTATAAGCTTTGAGCTACGCCTTTTCAAACTTGCTCTGGCATTGTATTCACGCATAATTTTGAATATATGTGCATATGATATGTAACCTTCCTTCGATTGCTTGCAGTCTATTCTTAACGTGAGTTTATCAGTTCATCTTCCAACGTTTCCGAGATCTTCCTATTGTTATAACTACTAAAGATATTTCTACAGGGGAGAAAGCCTGCCTTTTGTTCTTCTCCTATCAAGCGCCCCTTGGCAAAATTACTCAAGATTTTAATATCTGACAATATTAAACCACTTGAGAAAATCCCTAGGACTTTCTCCCTCCGCTTTCTCCACCACGGATCTTACAAGCGTATGCTAAGTCACGTTATTACGAGAACCATAATCAGTAGATTCTACCTACCCACTCCAGCCTCACTGTAATCGCATCTTCCCAATGTTTATTACTTCCACATGATTATGTCCAAATCTCAAGGGACGAGCAGGCCTTCGAATTATCCTCCCTCCCTTCCCTGAGCCCTTCCTTCCGGAGTTCAGATTTATTCCTAATGAGTCAGAGAGACTTAAGTGACTTGGCGATGAGTCTCGGAGAGTCAACTGTGCCCCTATAATAACACCACGACAAAAATTCATTACCGCTTCAGGAAGTTGAGAGCCTTCCAAAAGTAGCGGATGACAGCATTTCAATATATTTTAGTACTTTCCACGATGACATACTCAAGGAAGGACCTAAATCATTCGGCATCGCTTTATGGCCCACTCCTCCTCGGCTCCTGCTCAAAGTCTGCTTTTTTTAAACTGCAAGTTATAAAATTGTGTCGTCTTTGCTTACTCCAGCAGGAAAAATGGAAATTGAATTCGATTAAACCCTATCACGCTCAGTTGTCTCAAACGAATTTCTCCGAGGCCCATAAATGAAAAGATATGAGGAAATTAGGGCCTTAAATTATTATTATTATACACCATATCCAATGCCACGGGACGCGTTGTGCATTTGGTGTGGCCACATGTGGAAGGGCCTATTTGGCCTCCTCGAGTTCTGTTTGTGACGCCAAGGCTCGGAGAAAGCATTATCTTGACTCAACATAAACTTTCTCTGCAGATTCTTATGGGGAAAGCGGCCTAATAACTTGCCTACTCGGCACAGATTACTTTTGCTAGAGACAGAGACGCTTGGGATGCACATTAGAGATTTCAAGTTTTAGAAAATGACTCGGGAAATGAAATCGTATTTGAACTCCATTTGATGGCCATATGCATTAGGTAGGGAGCCTAGTTATGAAGGAGTGGCTGGAGTGGGCCATTTGAACAGTTCTAAGACCACTCTAATGGCTTCCCTTTACTTTCTCTCTACAAATGGAAAGTGTCGCTTTCTCCGTCTGGCATAATGGAATAGAGAGGCAGAAAGTACGTATATGATATTAAATTCTTTTAGTTCCTACTTTTCCAAGACTTCTTCTTAGGTGAGGGTCTAGTCACTTTGAAATTAGCCATTCCTGCCCATTTTGGGACTCAAGAACGTTTTCAATGTGTCATTTCCGCTGCTGGGGAATCTCTAGAAATTATTCCAAGACAGGATACTGAAATGAGCCTGGCACAATTTCTACTTTGTAAATTCCGACAGATCGTAGTTTTATAAGACCCGAGGAGAGGGTATTCCGCTACTTTTTGCAATTCATTCAAATAAAAAAATAGGGTACAGAAGAAACTTTTCCACGGAATTTGAAGCAGTTTAAAATATTTTAGGTGTTTAAATTTTATGATCGTGCAAGGTCCGCTAGGAACTAAAATGTAATTCCAAATATCTAAGAACATTTTTTTTTACACAAATACACGAAAAGTGGTTAAAGAAAAGGTAGAAATAACATTGTGACGGTATACAGCTCTCATAAGCTTTTTGCTGAGCCATGGGAGAATAACTTCGTTTCAACTTTTAATCCAATTCTACCAGGAGCCTTACTTTTGATTCTCCGTGTATATTTTTTTAAAGTCTCTATCGCTTAACTTTGAATGAATGCGAGGGAGATGACGTGCGTCATGATTCATGTAGGTTGGAAGATGTGCGTGTACTTCTCGTGGTTGAGGATCTGAGCTTATTCTGAATTCCGGAGCGATGCTGATGGAATGCTCTGTAGGCTGGTGCCGGTGGGGAAGTGGATATAAGACAGTTTTAGAATTCCATTAGTATTATCATCACTCTCGGCTCCTTAAAAGCCTCTTTCTTCCGATCTTCTTTTGTCCTTCCCGGATGAAGGAAGAGGCCTTGGAACGTTAAGGATTCAGAGACACTTTTAAGACTATAACGCCTATTACGCTCCTCTTTCAACGAAAAAGGAATCCAACTCTATCTAATAATAACGAACGAAATAATGCAGGAGGCTCAATTCAGAGTCAAAGGCTTCTAACAGTCTTCATAATTCATTCAGCACAGAGAAAACAAGCTACTTGACAAGAAGGTGAAAAGAGTTGACATATTATTTTTTTTTAAACTTTGTCGTAATTTCAAGTTTGTTTCTATTTTCTTCTTCAAAATTTATAATTTTGTTTTAAACAAAAGAAGATAACTAACTAGTTTTCTCGGCCCAAGAGAAACTTTCAAAAAATTATTATTACTGCATCCTTAAAAGGTTGTATGAATGCGGGTACATTTTTCACAACTTTTAGTAATATCCAATATGCACGTAGACTTTTTTCTATCAATTTATGGTATCGTACACTAAATAATTCCCTACTATTTTGCAAAACTGGTTTCACAATGCGCCAGAAAAATGAAAGACAAAATATTTGCAAATTTGTAAAATTAAATCCTGTTTGTAAAGTACTTTAAACAATTCATTTTCACCTTTGACTCTTGCTTGGGAAGGTATAATAGATCACTTCTAGAATTTTTAATTTGAGTTTCTATTGTTGTTTATAACAACAAACTATAGACTATTAATGACAATTAAAACGATGAAATTCTGAGTAGGGGTATACTAAAAATTATTTGTTTAAGTATAAATATTTTGGTTTTATAATTAACCTAATCCTAAAAATTACTAGAGGCAGTATTAGATACCGTTCATTATTGCCTTGCTTGTTTGTAAGTAAGTGTCTTCTTCAAAGGAAAATTTGAAAAAAAAACTTTTTTCATGGCCTGGTTTAGCCAGTGAGAAATAGGGTTCGATGAAGTAGAAGGAATGTCAAAATCGAAGATGGGCGTTGGAGCTTCAAGTTTTTTAAAGTATCATCTGACTCCGTATTGAGTGATGCTTGAGATAGGCCGTATAAGCAAGGGCAACGTTTGAACAAAAGCGGGCGGTTTCAAGTTATTTCAGCTTGTTTCCATCTGTTTCTCTGCCTTTACCATTAGTGGGCCCTTGTTCTCATTAGGACATTCTGCAAACACATTATGCTCCACCAGCCCAGCTTTAAGACTAATTTTGACTAAGTTTCTGTCGACGAAGGAGGGAAGGGCCTCTGAAGATGAACCACTTAAGGCCCCTTCCAACAGAATCCTCTCAACGTTCTCAAGTTGATGATGCCAAAATTAAAGATTACGCCCATTGTTCTCCTTCCAGACGTCTTTCTGCTTTAATTCAAATTTCAAGTGGGTAGAGAAAGCAGTAAAAGGCAGAGCTTTCACTTCCCGGAGCTTCTACTTACAACGCACCGCTAATCAAAATGTTTCCTTTCAAAGAGGGCCTTAAGTCTCATTTTCAATACAATTTACCATACATTTTCCACTAGAACTGCATTTTCAAACAACAATCTGGAGTTTCACAGTTTCAAGTTTTAATTTAATTTCAAGTCAACACTATCACCTACTTTCACCCACAGAATTTGTAACTGGAAAAGTGCAGTTTAGAGGAGAAGAGAAAGCTGATCTTAGAGAGAAAAGATAAACTCAAAACAAAGTAAATTTGAAGTAGAATACGGTCCTTTGGATTCCTTTGTTCCAATAACTAAAATTCAACCTAGAGCTTTCTTCTGCGTAAGTTTCCGAGGCTTTGTGCCGAATCACAATGATTTTGAGTCTTCTTTGATGTCGAAGAAGACTTGTTTAGGGGAATATTTTTATTTTATTTTAAGCTCTCTCTACCAACTCCATCATCGTCTGTATTTTCCCACTCTATGAAAGAAATTTTAATTTTGATCCACCATGATTCCGGCTCAGGTTTTTTTTTTAATAAAAATGAGTTTTTGCCTCTCATTCTGTCTAGAAAATTGTTTCGAAGATGAAAAAGGAATAGGAGCTTAGTTGCCGGGAGCTCAATTGACGGAAATCGGCTTTCTGAACAAGGAGAGTAGGGGATAAACACTCATAAAATTGCTTCCCCTAGCCTATTTCTCATCACACTTTTACTTTCTCCGTCTAGAACAGGATACAAGAGAAAGTTGTGGGAGAAGGGAAATGAAAAAAGACTTTCCCTTAACCCACTGCCAGTCCTATCGATTATTCCATTAGTTAGTGGGCTAGGAGATTCTTTTTCTAATAGCCATTCGACTTTCTCCCACTTTCTCCATTTACAATCCAACAAAACTCCACTCACTCTTTCTCAAACGTTTCCCCTAATATCACACTCTCCCTAGATTGCATTTCAATAGACACGCTCCTGATGAACGCAAATTTTGACAATTCTGTTTTCAGTTTTAATCTTCTCAAACCTTTCGTTTAAAGGACCTTACCTGATAAGGGCCTTTTTCTACATTTTTTGTCGATTTTAGGCCCTGTTGCCTTTAGCGCTTATATTATT
>VYYI01000275.1:0-37240 GCA_021029175.1 Bilobella aurantiaca | reverse complement strand
AAATTTTTGGGTTTTGAATGATTCACAACGCTAGGGGACCCCTATGAGTGGCCTCGCTGGCTCAGAAATTCTCAGGGGGGTCAAAATGACCCCTATCACTAACCGGGGTGCTCCCACGGGTGACATGGGATCCGCGCATGTCTGCAGGGGGGTGGTGGGGTCCCCAGGCGCTTCGCGCCTGGGGGTGGGTACCCGGGTAATGGCGTTAAGCGGGGTTTTCCTGTATGGCCGTAGTTTTATTTCTAAAGCGTCTAATAATTATTAAGTTGCAATTTTAATTATAGGGAATTGTTGGAGACAGCTGATTCTCCTATTATTTCTGCAGTAATGGAGTGTTTGTCTAGTTTGGATATTTCATCAACAAAGTGGGCGGAAAACCGGGCTTATGCATTAACCCAATTGCTAAATGCACCTCTTAATGATTTCCCGGCTTATTTCGGGTTTCTACTAAAAACAGAAGACGTCTCTATCCTTTCTGAGGTCAGAATTTAAATTGACAGCTGATATTATAAGTTATTAAATATTCTCTTGTTTAATTTTCAAGTTCTGCTTAGGTTATTACAGAATTACGAGAAAATTTGGACTTGGTTCCTTTGGGCGGAAATGCTGATAAGAATGCAACTTCGCTGATTAAAATCGTAGAAAAAGTACGATTTTGTATTTCAGTAAATTCACAGTTGGTTCCGACTTGGGTTAAGGTAAACCTTGTTTTTGTCTATGCAGTTTATTTGGAGAGTATGTTTTTATTTTAATTAATTCGTTATTTATTTATAATTATTTATAAATCCGTCAAACTAACCCTAATTGAATACGATTGCAGCTAGTAACTGAAGACATTGAAAACGGTGATGATAATAGAATCAAAGCTTTGGATTTGTCCATGATACTAATTTTTATCGAGTCTTTCAAAACCGCCGTCACTGCGTTAAGGCTCATGTGCTTGAATCCAAACCTGATTGTTAAGCTGTTGGATTTTATCATTTTACACAACATGCCAGTAAGAAAATAACATAACTTTTTTCAGCTTTGTCATGCTCATGCTGTTATTATACATTTGTTGATTTGTTTCTTATTTTGTTGCAGATACTGAGTGAAGTATATCAAACACTTGTTAAGTTTTGCGACTCTATTTTGTGGAGTTCAAAAGACCTCAAAGCCCATTCTGGGGTCAAACAAGTCCTCGTGTGAGTCCGCGTGTCACAGATTTCATCTAAAAGATATATTAAAATAAATTCAAAACAATATAAATATAAATGTTTTTTTTGTACACATAGGACGTTGTTTGTTGCCTTGAATCAATTCCAAACACGAGACATTGGATCCAACCTAATTTGTGTTGTGATGAACGGTGATAATGGTGCCCGAGCCATGGCGCTCCGCATCTTTAATGAGATCAGAACAAAGAAACCAGCTAAACTCCTGCCATTTGCCCAGCAATTGATGGTAGAATGGTTGATTGATTGGTTTAATATTGAAATGTTCAATTATTTAAGTTTTACAGGGCATTCTTGAAGCAAACAACACAGTCCCAACTCAACAAATTCGTGAGCTTATGCAAGTTCTTGCAACTGTGGGTCATATTGAAGCTTGTGTTGATTCTGAGCGATTCGGAACTCAATACACGATCTTACTCCGAAAGTATCTTACAGACTCTAATATTCAAAACCGGTAATTTACTGTTAACTTCACTCAGCTTCAATTCTGAATTCAAATTTACTGAAATATAATTTAAGGTGTTTAGGAGTAATTGGATCATTGGCTACTGTGCGGGAGTTGGCAAAGAGTGACGCAGAACAAAATGAATTCCGAATTCACGAACTCCTGAATCTCGCATGGTCGTGTGTCAAACGCGAAGAAGACGCTTGTCGTCTTTTCTTCGACGAGCTCTCGAACATTACGGAATCATTGCCCAAAGGAATTTTTAAAGAATTTCGCACTCTTATGCAGCAATGCTTTCTAGTAGTTTTCTATTTTAAAGATGCTGGCAATTGCGATATTTTTAAGTGAATTATTTTCCAGGACTCTTGGTGTCAGCCAGCAGATCAGCCAACCGGCTTGGAAAAAATACAGAATAGGCAATGTCATTTGCAGCTTACGGAACAATTTGTAGTTGAATTGGAATTCTCCGAGGAGAATGATCCAGAAGGAATTGGACGAAACATAATTAGTTTTGAAGAGAGGCCTCTTGGAATGAGTCCACTAGGAATCCCCGCTCATACAAGGCTACTTTTTCAGTTGACTTCAAGCAAAAGTCATATGAAAAGTATTTTGGCCAGTTCATTGTATTTCCCGGATATGAATAGTAAGTCGAGAAGTCAGTTATTTAAGTCAGAATTGAAGATGTTTCATTCAAATCAAAAGTTGTTCATCTCAACATTCACTGATTACTGATTAAGCTTAAGCCACCTTGTGCTTTTTTTAAAATTCGTACTGTAAACTTACAAGTTTAATTACAACATTGTTGAGTTTGGTAGAGTAAATAGAGGAGAATGGAGCTTCCAGTCTTTGAAATGGAATTTCTGTCCATCGTTAAATGGCTAAATTATTAGTATATTTTAGCATTATTATTCTTATTAGTATTATAGCATTTAGATTTGTGATTTGTGTTATACGAACAACAATTAATTTTTTTATTTGTCTTTAGTTTATTTTAGGAATCCTGAAACCATTGCAATTTCGACCTTGGGACAGCGACGAGCTCTTGGCTCTTATCTTCTTTTGGCAATTAACTTCTTCCGAGAAAGCATATCTGCCTTGGTTGATGAAGAGGACGAATTGACCCAAATCCTAATTTGGTTTCGGCTCTCAAACATAATTTGTTTGCAGCAATTTTTAGTGCAAAACATTCAACACCTTCCAGTGCTACCTGTTGCTTACGTAAATGATAGGAAACTGATTGGATCCGAGTGTAATGGAGGCGGCCTACCAGTTTCTTCTGGTATTAAATTGTTTTCGTTAATTCATATTATGCTTGAAATTGTACAACAAAATTCCCATGATAAATAGCATTGAAGCGGAAGCCAGCGGATGGTGGTTCAAAAAGTAAAGGGAAAAAGGGAAAGATAAAAAACAAGGATGGTGGAGATAACGAAACTGAAACTCAGGTTAACCAGAATAATAGCGCCTTCGCATCAGTCCAGCCACCAGAAATACGATCTCTTCTTCGGAGACTTGAGCCAGCAGTATGTGGAGATTAGTATCCTTATTATATTTATTTACTAAAGATTTCGAAGCACAAAAATTGAATTTTAAATTTGTAGACATTCAAATTGTTGGCACAACCGCTGATTTTGAGCGGTCCAATCAATTTTGACAGAGTATGGCTAAAATTGCGTGGTCATCCTTCTACTGCCAAAGATATTTTAGCCAGTGTTAAGCACCTGTATCCAGAAGCGTTGTCTCTTTTGCTGTTGGAAATTAATCAGCGTTCAGGAAATCCAGAAAATGGCTTTAATTTGTTGGATGTTGAAGACCTAGTCCAATGCGTTGCTAAGCATTTAAAAACTATCGTGGATGAATTTGAGGTAATTTGGGTTATTTACAACCTAATTTAAATTTAATTTACACTGTATGTTAATTTACATTTATGTAACATTGTAAATAGTGAATGTCTTTTTCTATTACTTCTCAGAATTCTTCTCAACTAAGAGGCGTCCGAAAGTTTGAGGAGTGCATTCAACTGATTTTGACTACAATGAGTACCTACTTTGACAACGTTGGCAAACTCACCGATTCAGTGCAACGGGAAAACTACTACAATGCTATATTGAGGGGTCTGACGGCGACAACTGATATTGACGAGAAAGCAACAGAGGGAGAACAGATTGAGGCTGCGGTTTCATTTCTTAAGAAAGTTTCTGTCTCTATACGTAAATCTGGCAGGGCCCTTGATCATTTAAAAGCCGTTAATAGCTTCCAAACGTTATTTCCCGAAAACGAAGTAGCCAGCACTGCCGTCGGTAATTGCCCATAGAAATATTGATCTTTCTTCAAAACTGAACTAAATATTTGTTTTTCTTTTCGTAGTTCACATAGCTGAAACTTATATGAATTCTGATTGGAAGCTGACGTCTTCCCAAGTTGATTTCATGCTCAAAGCCCGTGTTTTGAAGTCTACAGAGCCGATGAACGTAATGCGGACTATAACTACTTCGATTATTCAACCGGACCATGGAGATCTTTCCGGATGCTATGCCGGGAATTTGCATAGTTTCTATTCAGTTCTCTTCCAGCTATTGTCGCAGCATGTTTCTAAAAACGTATGGTTCCCTTAATGTTTTCTGGTAAACTTCTATAATAATGATATACTGGTCAATTGTCTAGGGAAAGAGAGCTACTGCATCCGGGAACGGAATTAAATTTTGGAGAGAAGCGGTAGTGATGTTCAAAGACTTGGTATTTGTATCCGAAACTCATAGGCAACTAAACATTTTGTCACCTCTTCTTAAGGTATTTACAAATTCCATTTCTCGAACACAATTTGTGACAGTACTCATATATAATTGTTTTCTAGCATTCAAGAACGTTCATTGACTCGTATACCGCATCTGGAACAATTCTATTACCAACAATTTACGAAGATAATCTCCATGAGTTCAAGTCCCTCGTTCGAAATTTACAGAATGCGACCAGAAAGTTACAAATTATTTGTGAACATTCAAAGGTAAGTATCAAGAAATTATGTCATCTCTAAAACCAGCCGCTGGTTTCCAACACAGTGTTTCCGTCCTTCATAATAGGTCCAAAAGAATACAAAGTTAATGCGGAACGTTCCGCAGTTGAAGAGAGCCTTAGAAAGCCTTGTCTTCCGCGTTCGAGAGTTGTTCACCGTCAATAAGATTTCTAATGTATTTTGGCTGGGCTCTCTTCGGCACAAAACTATGGATGGTGAGGAGTTCAGCTCACAGCCGTTCAATCAATCTGATCGAAATAGCAACAGCATTGTTGAGGCCGACGACGACGATAACGTTTTGGAACAAGACGGAGAGACTGATGAGACTGCGCCTGTCGGTGAACTATCTGGATCCGACTCCGAAGAGCTAGAACTTTAAACACCATTTTCTCTCGGTCAGTTTTGTAATTTTATATTCTGAATAGAATAGAAAACTGGCTTCTCGTTAAGTAAAATTTATGAAAATGAATAACAACTTTTTACTTAAATGAATTTCTAGTAACGTAAAGTCTTGCGTTGGCGTCCATTCCATATTAACCAAGCAAATGATTAAAAGAGTTTTAACAATTTGTTATAAAGTTTCTATTTATTTACTATTAATACTAAACCTTAGCATTTACCGGTAAATAACGCTTTAAAAAATAATGCAAACTCATTTCTCATTCATTTGTGTCATACGGCTTGGTAAATTGATAAGGTAAATTATTATTTTGTGGAGTTGATTTCATAAAAAACGATTTCTTACACCCTTTCCTGGTCTTCTAGTAATTCATGACATGGCGTGGGTTTAATTGATTAAGTATAATAAAGTTAATTACATTTAAGAGTTTGAGATTTGAATTACCTCCAGTCCAGTTGGATTTATAAGTTCATTCTTCCTAAGTAGATTTGGAAAACCTTAGCAGCCTTTAGAAAAAAAAACAGCGTTTCAAAGTGTAACAACACAAAGCTTTGTATCGGTCAATCACTAACTCTCGAAATAAAAACGGAATTCATTGTACAGTAGCTTGGGAGGATTGTTGATACTAGGCATAAAAGTTTTAACGTTTTTAGAAATCGCTGTGAGGAAGTGCATAAGAGGGGGAAGTTACATTCTAAAGCGGTTAGTTAGGACGTCTAGAATTGTTGTAAACTTAGGATTTTTGTAGAACACAGTTGTTTCTCACAGCGGCCATATTTCAAACAGTCGTAAATTAAAAATTAAGAACACATTAAACTACGCACACTGTCTCAAGCATTGCACTTGTCGTTTTCCAAATCATCCTATTCGATCTTAAATCACCTATTCTGAGCCCGACATCCCTATCCTGAAAGCGACCTAGAGAACATGCTCTCATGCGTCACACCCTAACGCTAATTTTTTTTTTTACCGAGTTTAGCCGAGTAAATATTTATACCTAAACAAAATGACAAGCATCCATGTACTTAAGTGGTATTTTTGTAGTACATGTACACACGGGTATCAAAAAGATTCCTTAATAATTAGCCCTAAATTTATCATGTAATTAAGTTACATTTACCTCTAATTGCGTATAAAAAGATAACCGTAGCGTATAATAGTAATTAGTCGTCAGTTCAGTCGTCTGCTCTTTCAGGGGTTGAGAAACGTTTAAATGGAATGAGACAAGACGCAGCCTCTTTGGGATTGTGATGGATGATGGATCAAGGGTTAGAGTACATCAAAATTTGGAATGAGTTGTGCATTACGGCATCTTATGGCATTTCAGTTAATAGAAACCTAAAAGTCTTAAAGCCTTTTAGTAGTACCTGCCTTATAATGTAGAACTGAATTTTAAAATGGCTGAGCAAGATGCAAGGGCAGATTGAGGCATCTGCCACTCCAATTTTGACACCTGTAAGTATAGGTACCTAATTAAAAATAAAACGCTCTTCTCACAATTCCATCTGCATTTGTATTGGAGTCTGTAGTGTTGTTTTGATGGCAGATTAGCATCCAATGTTATGGAAGCCGTTTGTAACTAACGGGTTCTGCTAACTAGTGTCCTTCAGATCTAATGATATTGTGCACTTGTTCTAATTTGTAGGCAAGTCTTTGCTTCTGAGAAAACTCATCTTCCTCGAGCGTAACAATGAGTTGATCGTTGTACTTGTGGGCGTAGTTGTACAACTCGAGGAGGGAACTCTCGGTACTGAACTCGTTTCCATGTTGCTGAAAAAAAGATCCAAAACATTATGAATTGTTACCTACACCTAATCAGATATAGCTTACTCTGGATTCATCTGCTAACATCAAGTTCATGTCTTGATCCGATACACAGGGCATGGCTTTAATGTCCGCATAGTATCGTTCCACCCATTCCTTGTAACTGGGAATGTCTTTGGCATACAATAGTTTACTACTTGGTGAATCCTTGCCTATAAATTCATTAAAACCATATCTTAGAACCTTGATATTATTAAACAGCACGCATACACACAGTTATTAGCAACCGAGTCCCTAAACGATATAATTTACTCATCATTCTTGCCGAAATCGAAATCCGAATATAAAACTTGTACAAATAGACCATAGGATAACTTACCAAGTCGATGTTCAGAAGTAGAGCAAGCGTCCATAAAAGTTTGGGCAACTACGGACAGACAGGAGTCTACTATATTGGATTTGTGGATATCAAAGACAAAGTTAGGATTCTTGATTAGATTCACCCAGAATCTCAGAGGTAAACTAAAAAGAAAAACCAATGTAATCAATCATTATACGTAGATGACATTTCTTGAAATTTATGAAGTTATACCTGTTACTTTTCCATGTATGCACAACTTCAGGGTCGGTAATGCCGTGCTGAATAGCTTGATCATCCAAAAAGTCAAACATGTACTTGATAGCAAGTGGTAACGCACTTCCACGTTGGGCCGTACTAAATATGGTTTCGAACAAGTCGTCCACAAATTTTTGTAGCGTAAGCTAGAATTTTAAAACATTTAAATATTCACATCTATATTTCGTATAGTATAGGGCTGCCTCTGCCTGCTACCATTTAATCACAAATCGCCAGATTTTAGAAATTAGGTTAGGAAAAGCAATTTAACCTAAACGAAGAACAAAAATAGTGTACCTTTGTTGCGAGAAGTCGAGTAAGGTAAATTTCTGAGACCATTTTGTTGCCACGCTCCCCTTCCTTCTGGTTGTCGGAGTCATGGTGTTTGACGAGATGCCACACTTTCATACCACCCTCCCGATCGTGGTTTAAAGGAGATGTAGCTCTGCTGAGTGGTGGACTCGCTGAATTGTACTTACTCAGATTCAGCGTCTCGTACTTGTGAGATTTTTCCGAGCGTTCTGAGAGAATTGACAAATTGTACATGGACGATTGCTTGGGAACGAGTGTGAGGCAAGCAGCATCCGGCACTCGGTAATGACTTAGAGTATTCTGCTTCTTCCACTCCCCCTCAGTCTTGGTCGTGCTGTCTTCGTCATACAAAATTAAACGACCCTTGTTCCCTGTTCTCCATTCTGTCAAAGAAATAGATTAAATTTAGCCATATGAAAAACAAAGATCAAAACATAATTTCAAACGAGCAAGTACCAAGATCAAGCTCTTCCTTCCTTGGTCGCTGACTGTATGGAGTAGCCCGATAGATCGTATCCAATGCCTTCTCCTTCACTTGAACTATCGTGTCACAATCTAAAACTCTGACTGGTACATCTGTGTTCTCTTGATTTAGGTCGAGTCCTGTCATGTACGTGGTTTGATGTGACATTGACACGAATACAGTCTAGATATAGTCGTAATTACTCGTATTATTCTTTCTCACCAAGTAAGAAGCAAACGATTCTACTTACCAAAGTTTTGTAGCCAATTGACTGCCGTATAAGTTTTTCTTCACTGAGAGAATACCTGGCTTCCGCTGTGACGGCATCTACGGGACCCTTGTCTACTTGCTGTTTGATCGCTCTGTAGAGTAAGTACAATGGCTCTCCAGCGCACTCTTTGAGAAACTTGTATAAGAGGAATGTAAACCAAGCTGACAACATCTTCTCCGCAACGCTTTCCGTTCTAGCATAAATTATTACGTTAAAAAGTAGAATTATTAGTCTCATCATCATGAGTGAAAGCCAGATACAAAAAGTCAGTATTTACCGTCGTAACAACAACTTAGGGTGATTCTTGCTTTCCATTGATTTTTCAATGAGGTCTGCCAAGAGAGTTTTCAGTATGTCAGTGCAATACTCCATTTTTCCTTGAAGGGAAACCATTATAAGGGAAGCCACATTCACTCTACAAAAAATTCAAGATTAACTCAATATCAACCCAACTACACTTTTCTTGAAAAACGGACCTGTCCCTCATAGAGAAGTATCGATTATTCTCCAACGTCCGTATAAAAAGAAGAAGGAATGTTTTATTCAATATCAAAAGCCCGAAGTGCCGGAGTCCTTTTGCTTTGAAGTGTAAATCTTGCCGATCCAATTGTAGTACGGCATGATCTTCGCCATTAGGAAATAGAATCTTCATTGAATAATTTCTATAATCCAAAAATGGTATACCACCGGAAGTCATATCTCCAGTTAAATCCGTCATTTCCGTTTGAAGCTCAGCAAAGGCTGGAATAAGTAAAAAGCAAAAATTCCCAAGTTCAAGAAATGAATGGAATCATCTATACGCAATGTCTTAAACTCAAGTTCTTACCTTCTTTACATTCAGCGGCAACTCGGAGTTCCAAAACGTCCATTTGTTCTTGCATATTCTTAAGAACTCGATTGCTTTCGGTCGATTTCCGGCGGTAGGCAATAACGACTCCGATAAATACGATGAGAACGACGCATCCAACGGCGATGATCCCATACATTACATTCTGTGACAACTCTCCAGCTGACACTTGGTCATATTTCAAACGTCCTATTTCCGTTTCCCAATTGGTGCCAACTTTCACCTAACAACAAGAAGTGAATTTTAAACCTCTTTTTAAGCAAAACTCAATGCTAATTAAGAGTCTGGAGTATAAAAACAACTTACCCTGACCATTGGTGCCCTGGACTTATCGAGGGAGCCATCTTTGTTAAAATCTGGAGGCTGGGCAGCTGGTGGTTTGCATGTCAACTGCTTACTATTGAGCGATGTCACATTGCAAACACTATTTCCGATGGTGACAATTACGTTGGATTCATCAGTCGCAGAATTTAAATTAATGCCCTGTAAATACAAAACGTTTACAAATTGGTACATTTTTTATGTATATTTTTTAAGACTTACGTTTATTGTGAGATAGTCTCCCTTGTATTTTTTAACTTTTTCTTCAAACTGATCATAATGAGGATTAGGGTGAAGATGAAACTGATGCTCTCCTTCCGGAAGGTTTTGTACATTCGTGTAAACTGTGTCCAAAATAAACCCATATTGTAGTCGGATGTAGCCTTCTTTCGCTCCTTGAAAATCAGGCTCTTGGTCAAAGGCTGGTGTGAGACAGAACATTGTTTCGTTGTCCGAAACATTGCAAGGCTGTAATTCAAGAGAGTAAATAAGTGGAACAGTTTGAGACTATCAAACCAGAAAAAAAAGATGTAACCCATTACTCACACTTGTGTAGTTGGCGTCGTTGTACATTATAAAAATGTATGGTTCTTGAACAACATCGAAGTTACGACCCTCAATTGTGACGTTTATACCTCCAGCTGGAATGCTTTTTATAGGCTTATCCTATTTTATTAAAAGGAGTTAAAATATTTTACTTTTTACCTTCATTTTAAATATGCAGATGTACTAACCCCTTCAAGCAGTATCATAGGATTCTCCACATAAGTAAATCCAGGCTTATAACTTCGGTTCTTTTGATCAAATTTAATAGATAAGTCTGCCTTTCCAATTCGTTTTGCACTTCCAGTTCGACATTCAATTTGATTTGTTCGTTTACTAACAAGGTAATAATTTGATATCCTGATTATGGAAAGTAAATACAAATACAAACAAAAAACTTACAAAATTATGATGCATGGGACGTCGTCAATGAAAGCCTGAACTTGACTTCCAGCATTCAAATGCTCTCCAAAAATGGATAATTTTGTGCCACCCGCAATCGGGCCTCTTTCTGGCTGTATTCGATGTATTTTTGGATCCACGAATCTATATTTGTCTGTCGACTCTGCCCTGAAATCTGCGACTTTCACCAATATTGGACCCGCCTTTGGTTCGTTGATTCCAGGACCGTCAAGCCGACAAACTATTTGACGCGTTTGCTCGTAAAGGTGTGGATATGGTTCGCAAGAGACGCCAGCCACGGTAACTCCAGTGTAAATATCCTTAACAAACAGAATGATAACGCATATTTTCAATTTCAACATAAAAAAAAGTCATAATAACTTACATCGAAGGTTTTTCCTAAATTAATTCCGGTTATTGTGACATTAGTCCCGCCTTCCCACGGACCAGACTTTGGGCTAAAATACGTAATCTCAGGATTTGGACATGTTTGATTCCGACTCAACCAAACACCCTGAACCAAACATTGTTCTTTGACTTGACACTTATTTGAGCTCTGGCACCAACCACATCTGTATTTTGGATCCATCGCAAGGCACATTCCACAATTGTCTGCCATCGACGGACACCGGTAAACCATAACTAAAAGATGATCAAATTGTTAAGGAGGTGTAGTTTTGTGAGAGAAAAAGAAGGCAAGATTTCCTACTCCGAATATTATCTGGATTATCCAAAGACTTTGTTTCCCCTCCACCCCAAACAACTGCAAAAGGGACGGAGATGTTGGAGGCAGGTGAGTTGTAACTAAAGAGAATTGGGTCGCAGTCAATAGTATTCTCAAGGAGGCGAGCATTTGTTGGTGTCACCCTTCCTTCAATGTTAAAACGACAAGAAAACCTTGGCTGTACGATTATTTGTTGCTACAAAAAAAAAATTAATGCCACAATGTAGTTTTAAGAATATTTCTAAATTCATGTGATTGTTATCATACAGCGATGTTGTCCACTTTGACTTGGATTTTTTTCTGGGTCCCATATGGCACCAAAAGTTCTGATGATCCGTTTGTGACGTTGATTCGCGGGCAAAACCCAGGGCCGCTGCGAATACTTGGCCCAACTCGCTGAAATTAATACATGAATTTATAGGAACAAAACACTCCGAAGCATAAATCACTGCTTACATTGACACCCGTCACCAAAATGTCATTGCGACAATTCTCTGCTGTGTCATGAGTGCATCGATGTTTGTCAACACACCAATCGCATGGAAATGCAGAAGTCACACATGAAGTGCAAGTTGAGTAAGTATTACAGTCGAAGAATACAAAATCCGTGGCTACGAAATCATTTGGTAGAGATCCATCTTGAAGCATCCGCACGGAAAGCGTAGCAGTAAAATTATCTGTAAAAATCAATAAGTATTAAATATTTAATAACATTTGACATGCATTTTCTAAAACGAACTGATTTAAACTAAGTTCTTACGCTGCCCCTCGGGAATAGGCGGTAGATCAGATGTTGGCGGAGTATAACATGTCACGCCATTGGTAGTCATGTTTGCATGAGTTCTAAGCTCCTTTCCACCAAGGAATCGAAATACACAAAGAAAGTTCCCTGATCTTGTCGGCAAATGATCAATATTGAGGGAGAGCTGAATTTACACAATGTGTTAGACAAATTTATTTCTAATTAACTTTAGTAAAAAGTTCTGCTTATGAGAACTTACAGTTCTGGCAGTGGAACTTTGAAGTTGACTCGGAGTTACCATTGTAATTCGAGTACATTGTCCACTTTTGTAAGAAATCCAATAAAGCGAAAGCTCAGTAGCTTTTGGTCCTTTTGGACAATTACTTTTCAATGTACATCTATGAAAGTTTAAAGAAAAAATTAACTGCAATTTTAGTTAGAGTTTCCAGTTAACAATGAGCGATTGTTATCGTACTTGTTTTGGAGAGAACACCACCCACAATAAGGGTCACCGACTTCCACGCATCGATTACAAGTAGTGTACTCCGAACAATTGTGAACAAGTACTTTCGAAACCTAGTAAAAATTATCAATTTATTATTCACATAACACAAAGTCGACTTGAGAAAATCGTAAATCTTGCCAAATACTTAACACAAGTTGCAGATTGTGTAGTGTTTAAATGATTACAAAAAACTATACCTTTCTCTCAGTCATCACATAAATATGAGATTTTTGTGGATCAAAAAACATGTCAGCATTGACTTTCTTTCCGGCATCGATGACGATATCGTCATATTCAGATCCTGACTTCCCACTTTCAACGACAACCTGTAAAGTTTCGGCAATTATTTAGCTTCGGCGCTCTTTCTATCCTTAACCCGAATGAAATAGTAATCATAAAGTACTGGGGGAAAACAAAAGAAACATATATACAAAAATACTTTAAATACTTTTTTAAGATGACCGTCATGAGTTCCCAAAAACACAACAGTGTAATTTCCGGCAGAGGTAGCAGCGACTGAAGTCAAGTGTGTTGTAAAATTCAGGACGGAAACTGCTACTGCCGGCTTCTCTCCTCCAAGCGGAGTATTTACGTCCATCCCACAGAAGTCTTCCTCAATAACTCGCAATTTCTAAGCGGTACATAATATTAATAAGAACATTTACTAGCTTAAATCAGGGAGAATATACTGTTTATATCTTACAGTTGAAACACAGGCAGAATTTGTCGCAATAAACCCAAGTCCTCTGCTCCCTTTCCCTTGAAAGCAAAGCTCAATGTTCTCTACAAACTTTCTCCGAATGTCCTTGAGAGAGTAGACGCAAAGAGCACTTTCAGGACTGGCAGTAGAACTTCCCAGTGGACTTGCAATGGAGAAAACCGCAAACAGCACGTCATCCGAATGTGTAATGTCCAATTTGTTGGCGAGATCTGGACCAGGCTTTCCGACGTAGGCAGCCTGGACCAGGTCATATTTCATCCCAGACTCACTGATACACTCAATTGGAATCTCCGTGTAGGAGTAGTAATTGGAATCATTTTGACAGACTCGAACAAATTTTGATATAAAAGGAGAATTGGTACTTGGATCCTTTCGTTGCGTTGTCATGAAGTAGGAAAATCCCTCGGAGCTAAATCCGTAGATGTAATTAATTGGGTATTGTTGACGCATGCGAATAACAATCTTAGTTCCAGAGGATACTCCGGTTGTCACAATTCCAAAATTATCTTTCGGATTCAGACTTCGACTAGATACTGCTGGAACTTCATGTCTGTATGGTGAATTTCCTGTGTAGGTTACACCCACATACAATACCTGAAATAGAATTATAGATTTAGAAAATTTCATACAGACACGAATGACGAATACATTCATTTGTGAGAAATGAATGAATGCTAGCTGTACCGTTGACGTTGGCGGTGTGGGTGGACCTGGAGCTATGAACGCGACAGTACTTGCAGTCTCATTGTTGGCAACAATGGGCTCACTTACTACTTCTAGTTCTGTATTTGAGACGTCATCCAATCCGAGGATCCAACATATCCCTTGATATAAACTCCCACAAAGAATCAATTTTGCTCGACTGTAGTCTACGACGAGAGCTTTGTTGACATTATTCGTTAGCTGAAATTGAGTATTTTCCGGACATTCTCTATACCCGGAGCAGAGTGTCGAGTCCTCATATGGACCAGTCTTGTTGCGAGCGAGCAGTTTCAAATTTGGATCTAATTGGTAGATTTGATTCACTGCTCCGACGTAGAGTACACCAGTCTCTTTGTGGACTACGAGGTGATTGTTAACCGTTGAGTTGGCCGCCTCGTGGTCATGAAAAGTAGACACAATATGAGTGCTGGAGGAACAGGATCCCGGAAGTACATTTGAGAGGAAGAAGACCGCGAGTAAGGAGAGGCGAAGGTCACGGGCCTGATACAGCAGCTTCATATTTTGGAGTTAGCCTCAAACCATTGCCTAGGTCAAATTCTTTACAACCTAGGTCTAGGTCTAGAAACCAAAAATAATAAATATATTCAAAAATTAGCATAGATTGGCCCAATTCAGCCAAATTCATAGCCTTATATCTGAAGATGAAGCAAAGAATCCAGCCGAGTTCTACTCTTTCCAAAAATAGACAATTCTCGAAATTAAACAGGAATGATTCAATTCAATCAAATTAGTCATCATCATAATTATCTAGATCAACACGCGTGCCAAACGGGTTGGAGTAGGCGTGGCTTTGCGCCCTGACCACAAAAACTCATTAAAAACGATGAAACCACCGATCCCGTTATATTCGTATCTTAAGTGTAACATGACAGATGACAGCACAAAATTTGTTACCTGGGCTTTGTTGACCTCCGAATGCGAAATACCGATCCGTGTTTGCCTTTATTGGTCCTCCAAATCCTTTTATTTTGATCTTTTTACTCTTGATTGACCTTAGAAGACTAAAGACAGGGGTTGACTGTTCTTGTTTACACAAGCAGCAGGGTCGAGGGGTGCTTTGAAGGGTATCAATTTGAAGATGGATATGTTGGGAAGATGGCTCAGTTAACAACTGGTGAGGAAGCTGGTAGCGTAGAGAGCGGAAGAGAGACGTTCTTTCGGGTGTTGTGGTGACCAGAGGATGGGAAGATGGAGGTTCGGAGTGACCCAGGAAGACCGAGCTATCTGTCACTGATTGATGGATGAGTGTAGTAGGTGCTTGGCTATTTTGATTCTTCGTGGAATGTGTGATGATTGACCAAGAGACGGATGATTGAGGGTCGAGATGGGGATAGGGTACTTTGGCCACTAGTTACACCTCCTATACCTTCTTCTTCCCTATTTACCTTAGCCTTCTATAGCCAGAATGGCGTCTCGTCCCCTTCATACCACTTACGCTCCCTCTCCATCCACACTCTTCTTTTCTCCATTCCAAAAACACTTCGCTTCGGGTTGGGCTCCTCTTTCTTCCAATCCACAGACACCTTTCTGTCTTTAAGGACTTGACCTGCTCTCTCTGCGGAAATCTTCAAAATGATACACCTTCGCAAGAAGAGCAATTAATAATTCGTGACCTTTGACCTAGACTTAATTAATCAATTATACTCATGTTGACTCTTTAGTAAACAATAAAGAGAAACTCTTTTACTCCTTCTTTCGTACACTGACAATAAAAGGTGATTTAAATTTTAAGTGATGTTCGCGCTTTAAAACTAAAAAAAATAATCCTCAATAAATCAAATGTGAATGAGAAGCAGAAGAGAAATGAAATGGTTCCATTACCATTTCCAATTCAATGTTATAACATTAGAAAAGGTTACATCTTACAATGCCCCATGGTCAACATTAATTTGATATTATGATTTGCTGCATTTGCTTTAATTTCATAGAATTTGGTTTCGACAAATTAAGTTTTGTAATTAATCACCGTAATTGAATTGATTGATTGAGGGTGAAAGTTGTTCTAAAAAAAAGAAATCAAGAGAAAGGAGGCGGCTGTCAATAGGAATAGGAATGTTTTGTGATGAAAAAATTACAATGGGCAAATTTATGGAGAAGACTACGCATGCGCAGAGGCTGATCTTCAGGAAGCAGCACAAGCAATTCTCATCATCTGGAGAAGACAGATTCGCTCAGCTGAGACTTGGCGATGTCTGTAATTTAATTAGCATTTAGATTTTAATTAATTAGTAATTGATTAGTGTACAGTTAGACAAATACTGAGATAATTGTTGTTCCACAGCTTGTCCCCAAGGTCCTCATACATAATGGTCACCAGTGAAAGTGAAATAACAATTGAATAATCTGGCAAACTGATTTCTGTCGTCATTGCCGTTTGTTCGTGTCAACGAGCTCTTTACTATGTCACATAGTCTATGTCCAGGGTCACTGTTGTACATAGCTGCATGGTGTGGTCATCGGTGTCCGCATTACTAGCACATTTAGGTACCGAGATTACTGATTCCAAATAAGTTATGTGAGATGTATTTGCCGTTTTAGTAAAGTGTAATGTGATTGAGAATTACAGAAAGCTGTTGACGAATGTATAAAGAACAGATGATGGTCGGTACCCAGGGAGGAATTTAAATGGTAATCGATTATGGCAAACAATTCGTCATCACTGTCCTCTTCCTCTGGGTCGAAAATGTCAAAGTGCAAGGAAGCCAGGCGATACCTGCCAGCGGCGGTTGCTTGGATTCTGTTGCTGTCTACCACTGCGCTTTTTTTTATATTTCCGTAAGGGAGATTGTATTCATTTTCTAAACTTGAAAGTTTACCCAATTGAAATTGATTTCAGGGCTCAATGGTTCTATCACGAGTATTCTGTCTGGATACTAGTTGGAGAAGGAATAGTCACATTATTCGTGGTTGCCATGTTCTCGTTAGCAACATTTATGGATCCAGGAATACTTCCAAAACGTAACTTACACTCAGTTTTACAAATGCAAGGCAATTGAAAATGTTTTAAAACATTTTTAGCTGTAAGCCCAGAGGATGACAATGACGATCACAATGCTCCTCTTTATAATACTGCTGAAGTGCGGGGAATGTCAGTACGGATGAAATGGTGCATCACATGTCAGTTCTATCGACCGCCGCGGTGCTCCCACTGCAGCGTCTGTGACCACTGTATTGAGGTGAGGTCATTTGTCTGGCTTTTTCAAGATTAACTTGATGATAAATAATTCTAATCTTCTTGTTTTAATTTAAACAGACTTTTGATCATCACTGTCCATGGTATATCCCCATACATGTGAAATTTTGAAATAAATCGTTTAAAACTTACAAGGATTCGATTTCTAGGGTGAACAATTGCATCGGGCGCAGAAACTACCGCTACTTTTTTGGATTTCTAATTTCACTCTCTCTACACATGATTATTATATTCTGCTTATGTCTGGTTTATTTGCTTCATCACTTGGAGAAAGTTTCCGATTTGCACACAGTCATTTCGTAAGAAAATTATTTCTCTTTATTTCTGATTTAGTTGCAAGTAATTATCTCCGTTTTGAATATTCCAGGGTTTCCATCATGGGTGTCATTACAATCCTTTCTATTCCGGTATGCGGACTAGCTGGATTTCATATTGTGCTAGTCTCACGTGGCAGAACAACAAATGAGCAAGTGACAGGGAGATATACGGGTGGTCTTAATCCATACTCAAAGGGGTGTTGCTTCAATTGTTATTTTACTCTCTGCTACCTAATTTATCCCAAGTAAGTCTCGTCGTTTCTGTGTTCGTTACAAAATGTTTTATAATTGATTATTATAATGATTGTTTATTATTTTTTTTACAATTGAATAACTTGTACATTATTAGACTTCACAAGGAAAACATGCAAGCTACACGAGATGTTGACGTGACTATGGTATATCGTGCTTCTGGTGACCGCCAAGGACAGTTGGTTTACCAAGCTAATAATTCCGTCAGTGCAGGGAATCAGGTAAAAGTTTACACCGACAATGGTGCATGCAAGAAACCAAGAAACATTAGCCTTTCCTCTCTTCATTCTCCCAGAGACTATCAACAGGTGAGACTTTAGGCTTGTCAATGTTGATATTCAATCGTAATGCAACCAACTTGCGCTTTGGGACTTAGGAGACTTTGCCTTACTCGGGTTGATAGTTGGGTTTTATCACATTCCGGCCGTGGTTTAAAGCTTATTTAAAGAATGCTTTGGAGCTGGTGTACAATTAGGTGCTAATAATGGATTTTTAAGTTTTTATTTGTACTACTCAAAAACTTCACATATACCTTTTCATATAAAAAAAACGCAATAAATTAATTTTTTACAGATGCTGCCGGTTGCAGGTGGCGGAGAACGAAACGAGATACCACTCCTCCAGGCTTCGCAGAGCTTAGACTGTGAACCGACTCCACCAATGCAGCGACATGGCTCAAAAAATAAATTTTTCTTGCCCAAAAATTCTGAAGAGTCAACTGGTCCGAACCATTTATGGCAAACGAGAGGTGTCTTCAGTCATGGATCCCCTCATCCGAACCGGCAGAAGTAAGATATCAAACTAAACGAAATGCACATAAGTTGCCACATTTGGACGCAAAAATGTACGGTTACGTACTAAACTGTAAATGGTCTACGCAACATCATTAACGTCAAGGTTTTCCAAACACTTCGCAAATCTGAAGCAAGTGAAAAAAAAGTCATGGTTGAGTGGATTTTTATTTAGAGTTTTCTGTTCAATAATACATGTATATTTTACATTATGTAGTCATCAAGATAAATCCTAGTGTTTAACCCGTATTTTTTAAATATGTAGCAAAGACCGAAGTGCGGACTCTAATTCAGTTGAAGCCGATTCTTCGGTCTCTACAACTCCTGGTCACAGTTTTCCTAGCCCAACAAATACTATGCAACAAAGGATAAGGGCCATCGGTGGTGTGCCAACTCCATTTACGCCCACCGGTGGAAATTTTCTACCGAATCAATCCCATGCAACTAGCCCAACACACAGTGCTGCTTCCACCCGAGGTTTAAGTCGAGTCACACAAAATCATCAAGCATCAACCTCTAAGTATCGCAATGATATGCCAAGCGAACCCGAAAGTTTTAGTGCCATAGGCAGAAATGTTGGTCATGATGCTGGGTATAGTGTAGTTAATTCAAATCGTGTGACACAACAAGTCTCTAGCTCTGGGCCAATCAGGGAATTAGCTAATTCTCCTCAGCGAAGTTCTTACCACTGGGAAGATGCAACCATCCTACCAATGGGCTCCAATCATCATCTGGATAATGGAAGATACCTGCAAAATTCTAACCACGATACAACGCACCCTGTGCATCACAGTTTTTCCGATAACGGTTCCTCGTCGAACTTCAGCTCACAAGTGCAGCCCATGAACAGAAATTACTATTCCTCATCCACTGCAAATTATCCGCCTTTCGATGTCCACCAAACAACACATGCTATCAGCCAAAGACCAAATGCCGTATCACAGCAACAGCGGCGTCCAGTAGATTTCGTGCAAGCTCTCGCAATGTCAGAACCCATTGACACGAACGCACGCCGTTTTCGAAATAATCGTCCACAAGAGGCCCCTAATTCTCCCAATGGAGATACTCGAGATAGGGCCAGTGTTTACGATATGAACTACGAAATATCCGTATAAATGTTATGTGATACAGTTAGGAACAAGTTCTTGGATATCTTTTTATGCTTCCGTGTAGCTTTATACTTCGGAGGTTGTGGGAGGTGCAGGCGATGCGATAGGTAATCAAAAGGAGGTAGAATATTTCGTAAAGGCATAAGCAAAATCCTAGAATCTCGTCCGCAGTTTCGACAAATTCAAATGCCAAACAATTGACTTGAGATTATCTTTTTGAACATTTAAGGTTCACTAAAATGTTGACAGCCAAATCACAATATAATAGTTAAATGCATGATTAGTATTTTAACTGAATTTGCAACTGGGCAAAATGTGACTTTTGCTTAAATGAACTTCTGCTCATTTTACAGACAACTTCGTCAAGATTTTCAACTTTATTAACGATGAACTTCTTTTTAAAGTAGCCTCATCATCTATGACAATCTTTTATTTGCGGTTGGTTCATCTTTTCATTTTAGAAAGATCATTTTATTTAACTGTTAGACCTCTTCCAAAACATTTGTTGTGACGATGGCGTCCGCAACTGTCTCTTGTTCAACTTTTTACTTAATTATAATTAAAACTGGCTCTGAAAGATTTATTCAGATTTCCAAATAAGTATTTCAAATGGTTTTGACTGAAATTTCTACTCGTACCTACATACCTATCTACACTAATGTCACCAAATTATTTAGCTAATAAAGTGACTGTTTAAAGGAGAAGTATTTACCTTTTATTTATTATATAGTACTTATTGTCACCTTTTGTAAATTTAATTAATATTTGAAAATATTTAATATTGATAAGTTTAAAAAATACTAGAAAAAGTACAATTAGAAAAGCCAAATTGTCTACTAAATTGCACCAACGCTTCCCATTTTCATCACGTACTTCCAACATTTGAAAGGAGAGACCCGCCAATCGTCTAAAATAATTAAAAATGAAATTGAACTTAAACAACATTGCTTTGTACAGTCTGGACTCCACGCATCTGGAGGAGAGAGACTCGCATCTAGAAGCGATGCACTCTCGCAAGTATATGTGAGACTCTCGCTCCTATCAGCGATGATTTTTTACACCTCGCTCTAGCAGGCGAGGCTATCGCTTACATTTGCGAGAAAAAGTCGCGCCATTTCTTATTTTGTCAATATTTCAAACTTGAGGCAAAAGTGCATTAAAAGCCGCGGTGTTTTCCTCCGAAATGATATGATCTTTCCAAAAATGTAATAAAATCGAACTTTCACCGAGGAAAAGTATGCACTTTTCTCGAAAAACAAAATTCTCGCAAACTGGGGAGAGCGGCTCGCCTCAGTTTGCGATGCATCGCCTTCTGGTGCGATGCACTCGATCTCCGTTGCGAGAAAAAATTTGCGAGAGCATCGCCTCCAGATGCGTGGAGTCCAGACTGTTTGAGCAGTTTGTTGTAGAGTAGAGTAGAAATGTTTTACTAGCACCAGCAGACTTCGATTAATTATAATTTAAAACGCTAATTACGCAAATTACGATAAGCAAATGATACCATCTGGAATCATGGATTGGAGTTGATCCCGAATTAACGATACTTCCTGTCCATTTGTGTAGTGATATTGTACAACTTCAGAATGGAAGGCTTCAAACGCTGCAAAGTCATTCAGCATCAACGTTCTCAACAAAAACAATATTCGGGTAAGCTCGCCAGTCGCCAGAGCTCAATGGTAACTGAATTTGAGGTAATTAATCATGGAGTAGTTCGATAATTGATTTTGGTTGTCTTTGTTTACCTTAGGTGAGGAAATTGTCTTCTGTACGAAAGACTTTCCGTTTCTGGCTCCAGATGACATCTTGGAAATTTATAATCCTGATGAAGACTGTCCTCGCCTGTTGCTAAAAGTTGGAAAGAAAAGCATTCGGGACGATTGTTTTTCACATAAAGGTAAAAACGAGAATTTAAAAATAATCAAATTTCCCTTAAATTGAATATCTTTCATTTTTTTCCTTTCAGATGCTTTAAGTATCGAACAGTCGATTGCGGCCGCATTTCAGCTGAAACCATTTTCGGATGTCATTGTCAAAAAAGTCACAAGACAGGATGTGGAACTGGATTCTGTCGAACTCACTTTCAAGGACCAGTATTTGGGTCGCAGTGAAATGTGGCGTCTCAAGAATAGTCTTGTAAAATTGACAAATTCACTAATTTTAAATCGATGTTTAATATTTTTTTAATCGTTTTTGAAGGTCGATTCATGTATTTACGTTGGAAGAAAAATTGAGTTTGCATCTTCAATCCGATGTCAAGTGCACGAGATGTGGTCGCATGGAGACAAAGTCGCATGTGGGGTTATCACTGTTTCGACAAAGGTTAGTAGAAAATTTTCTGATTACACACTATAATAAGTAACAACAACAACATCTCAACCTCTCCTGCTTATTTGGTATAGATTGTTTTCCGATCGTCGACGAGTATGGTGTACCTATTTATTCAAATGAGCTCAGAAATGTGGGAATTCGACATCTATGGTGATTTATATTTTGAAAAGGCAGTCAATGGATTTTTAGCCGAGCTATTTGCAAAGTGGAAGGTAGCATCATTTTCGAACATACTTTAATTTTCCACCGAATAGAGTTTTTTTTAAATGGCAATTTTTTTTAGAAAACTGGCTCCAATCATGAGGTAACAATCGTTCTCTTTTCTCGTCTATATTACGAGGCTAATTCGCTGGACCAATTTCCTGAATCTATTCGACTTTGTCTTCAAACAGATTATAAAGGAAGATTTTACGAAGATTATTACCGGTAATTACTTGACTTCGACATGATGTGATTGATTGAATGGAATACTTATTCCTATGAACTAATTTCTTAGTATTGCTGTTCAGAATGGGAGGTATGATGACTGGGGAAATACTCTAATTTTGTTGAAACATATTTTTGTTGACTATCAACGCAACCTACTAAACCTACACAAAAAGGCGAACCCTGGTCTCAAGTTGCCAAAATCCTACATTTCTTCTGCCTCTCGTGGAAACTTTCTAGAAGTTCTGAACATGTCACTTAATGTGTTCGAAACGCACTACAAAGATCGTAGTTTCGATCGTACTGGTCAACTCTCTGTAGTCATTACGCCTGGTGTTGGAGTTTTTGAAGTAGATCGGGACTTGACCAACGTAACAATGCAACGCATTATAGACAACGGAGTTGGCAGTGACCTCGTTTGCGTCGGAGAGCAACCCCTTCATGCTGTTCCGCTACTGCTAAAAGTAATTTAAATTTATAAGCTTTACAAACCAATGCGGTCACTCACATTGAAAAGAGGTTTTAAACAGTTCACGAACAAAATGACCTCACAAAGTAATATGGAGGACTACAGCATGCCTCACTGGATTAATCTCAGGTTATTACTCATTTTTAAACGTTTTTATATACGACAGCGTAAACCTGATTCATTAATAAAATTTTAATTGTATACTTTAGCTTTTACTCCTCAAATAAAAAAGTTGGTTACTCGAGTTATGTTCCAAGAATAAAGTTACCTATGTTTCGACAAACGAGTCGAAGCCAAAGTTCTTGGGATTGGTTTTCGAAGCCACACTGTCGAATACCAAAATTAAAGCAAGACGGAACTGAGAATCCTTGGCCCAATTCTATCTACGACTTTGATGACTATGATCAGAAGATATTTCAATTGTCAGCGTCAAGTTCTGTTGGGATTAGGAATCAAGGGCATCGAAGGGCACTGCTGACAAAGAATAAAAGGATTAATTCTGCAGATTACCATCCACGGTTCTTCAAACGTCAAAACTCTGAACCTGAAATACATCAAGGAACGCTAGACTTTCCGTCGAATTTTGCTGCTGGCGGAAGCAATGGGGAGGGGAAAGCGGGCATTGCAATTAATCAGCGGCAGTCAGAATCGCTTGTACCACCATCTCCTGCCATTACAATTCCTGCGAAGAAAATGGCTGCTCTGAATCATCATCTCTACTCTTCGTCTTTTGGTGCTCTCAACATTGAAAGTACGTGTTCTATACATAATTCATTTTGAAACGGATCGGATACTGATGAACTTTAATTTAGTTATTGTTTTCACTAGTCAAGTCTAAAGTTGGTTCCAACAACTCCAAGGAAAATTGGCTGTACGATGACATTTGGAGTCAAAAACTTTTGTCTCCGAGCAGCAGTAGTCTTCAGAGCGGAAGCTCTCCAAAAGACAAAACCATCATTTACACCAAACAGAATAAGGAAGTTAAATTGTCGTCGAAAGCTCTAATTAATCCTTTCGATCCTTCGCATGCAGTAATAAAATTGACTTCAAGCAGGCGACGTTGGACACACATTTTCCCACGCGGTCCTACAGGAGCCCTGATCCAGCAACATCATCGGCACTCGACACACTCTGCTTTGGAAATTGTTCATGAAGGGCTTGATTCGTCTGACTCTAATCCAAGTCCTAGTAAATCCCTGGTTGAGAGTAAGGCTTGATTCTACAATTTCTACAACTATTTCATTATTATAAAAACATTTTTATTTATGAAAATCGAGTCTGCACTAAAAAATTGTAAATCCCTTCTTAATATTGATAGCCCCTTCTCGATCTTCGGGTAGAAATTCAGTGACGAAGCAAGCATCAGTTGAAGGGAAATTGACACTGATGTGGGGAGCCACTGGAGAGCAAGAATGGACTCCAGCATTACAAACTGGTAATTTGTGTTTGACCTAATTCGCCTTGCAACGCCAATTTCACACTCTTTAAATATTTTTAACAGGTGTTGATTGGAAGTCGTTAACGATTCCAGCATGTCTCCCCCTCACTACAGATTACTTTCCGGACGAAAGAAGCTTGGATACAGACTATGTTGTCTCGGCCTACAGCCTTTTGCCGGATGACGTGAATGCTGAGTATGCTCAGCAACGTGTTGTCTATCGTCCGCCTCTGACCACGGTACAAGTCTTTGCTGAACTTGTGTCCCAGCGTCTCGCTCAAGGATTTCAACTGGTAATAAGGCCCATTTTGGAAGAAGACAAAAGCGTAGTCAAGGCTGGATATTCATCCCTCCTTCGAAGCACAAATCAGTCTTTGACGGATGAGGGATTCGAAGAATATGTTCTGAGTATTGGACGAGTTTTTCATAAAATTCAGTTGGAAGGATCTACGATAACGGTCATACGTTACAGACCAAAGTAATATATTCTAGAAACTAAAGCAGTAAGTGATAGTTGAACTGAAAATCGTACATGTAACTGTTTTCTGTAGGCATGCTTATCCATCCCTCAAGTTTCACTACACATACCGCCTCAATAGCCCCAATAGTACCGACTATGAAGCCTCGGCAGCAGTCTTTAGTACCGAGAAACTCGAAAACTATAGTTGGAATTATTTGGATCATTACATTTGCACGAGGGGTGACAAAGGATACGCCCTACACGAAGTACTTATTACCATTCTCTTTATTCCTGAACCTCTATTTGAAGTTAAATATTAATTTTTGATGCTGACAGAGTCTTAAGTTCTGGAGATTTCGGATGTATCTGTTGCCAAATTCCCAAGCTGCTACAAAGAAAATCTTGGAAGGTTCTGAAGTGACCAACATTTATTCCAAAATTACAGAAGAGGAGACACGATTCTTGGTGGAAAATTTTATAAAGTTTGTTGAAGGTTGCGTCAATCGACTCAGAAGGGCCGCTTGCAAGAAAAGAACTCGAGTAACTGAACATTGTCATTGAATTTAAAAACGAAATTCCCATTCCCAAAACAATTGTTTATTTTCAGGGAATTTCAACAACGATACCTCCAAATTTTACTTCTGCCAATGCTCCAGCCGGATTTCGAGAGCGCGTGGGCAGCACAAAACTTAGCGACAAAGGGAGGGCAAAGTGAGTAGTCCTAAAAAAACCTACTAATTGTTGAAATTGTAAATCTAGCAATAATATTTTTGCTGAGAAGAGCTTTACTGAGGGACACTGCGGTTAGTCAAGAAGCGAGTGGTCTAACGCGATTTGATGGAGCGCTGTCACCATTGGATCACCCATCGTTGGAGTTTACCTTCAACTACCCAGAGTCCTTACCCAATTCAATTTCAGATAATTTCTTTCCACATGGACAAGCGACCAGTGCTGCTGGACATGATGACGTTGAAGAACCGGAAGTTCTTCTTGCGAACAGCACTTCGGGTCGGCGCATTCTCGAGGCTATGTGTCTTCCCAATTCAGGATTTATGTTTGTAAAAAGTAAGAACTGTTGAAGATACGATGAGGTGCAACTTTTAATTATTTACACTTCTAGGTGACGACCTGCCACAATGGACTTTCGTTAGTGCCGATGCCGTTCACTGGCTCATGGGACACATGGAAGGGATCCAATCGATTCCTGATGGCATTCTCAAGTTTCAGGTTAGTTATAGTTACACCACCAAATAGTTAAGTACTAATATGTTGCGAGTTTATGTTTTGCATGCCAGGAACTTTTGCAACAAGAATATATTTCTCATGCCTCCGGAAACTTGGATCACGCATTTGTGTACGGATTCTGTCTCTACTCAATTAGATGTTTCGCCAAAGATGGTTGGTGGACACCGAGACTGAGAGTCTGGTTACATTATTCCTTGATTCTCTACATTACGAAGTTTTTTTTTTTTTACTTTAAACGTTAATTGCAGGAGATAACTTCCGACAGTTGGATTTGGAAATGTTTCAAGACGACTGGCTTGAGGTCGAAGTGAGCCATGTAGGTTCTGGAGTTGATGGGATTCCACCACCGCCCCCAGACGAAGATCCAACTTTCAGCGAACCAGTAGATTGGGCTTCGGCCACATACAAGGAAAGAAAAACTCAGCTTTACAAACGCTTGTACTTGGATGTTGATCTTGGGAAGAAGAGTGATCGGCAGGAGTGGGGCCATCTTCTGTACCAAGATTTGTACAATGCGGATGAAGCCTTTGAATTGGTGGTTCAATGGGTCCAGGCCACGGGCTCCATCATTACTGAACTGGTAAGAATCAATTTGCAAAGTCGAGCTACCGACCATACAATCAAACGAAGCTTTGAATAGATTCAAGGTTGGTCCCGTAAGGCTCAGCAGTGTTCAATGCAATTGGTGCCAATTCCAAGCGATCCCTTTGCAGTCTCTAGTTCTTCTAATTCAGACTCTCTGAGAGGACCTATTTTTATTCCGTTGTACACAGACGGGTATAAAGAAGGACAAACCTTTCTTTTTGAAGGTAACTCGATTCTTCATCGCTGAATCCAATAGTGTCCGTCCATTTTGGCAGTATTTCCAAATAATTATAAGCATTTGTAAATTATTGACTGAAATTAATGGCAACAAGGACGTTCAGTTTTAAATTGAATTTACTTTAACTAAAAAGGCTTTAAAATTTCGTTTTTTTGATTAGATTTTCCAGAAGAAACTTGGCCCAAATTGATGGCTGACTTTCAAGAAAGTATAATAACTCAGTTTGGATTTATTCCTTGTCTCAACCCTTCCAAAGACGCTCATCCAAACCGCCATTACGTACACCTCACTGGAAATATGTTCATATTCATTCCTGCTACTGACACCAATTCCAGCAAAGATGTAATGTCTATATGTCAAAATGCCTACAAAAGATTGACAATGTTTAACCAGAAGAATTCAATATACCGTTTAGTTAATGGAAGCCAGAGGACGAAGACGCTATGACTCACCAGCCCTAATTGGTAGTCAAGATGATTTTATAACTCGCCATGTGAGCGGTAAAAAGAGGGATGGGTTCCTGGAAGATCCACATCGAGTACGTTGAGAAACAACATCTAGAATTTGAAAACCATATCTGAAACTTAATTGTTACAGGTGGGATTTCTCTGGTCATGGAATTATATGTTGAGTAAACGATGGAAAACATCATCAACCCCAGCACTAGGCGATGAAGCTTTTATGATGAAAATGCTGAGGGACTTTCAGGCTTTTTGCTGTAATCAAGACGATCGACTGAGGGCGCTTTGGGAAAACATGTTCGGTGCAGCAGTGATATCTCTAACTCCAATACCGCTCGTAGCTTCATGAGAACCCACTGAACCTGCAACGCGCTCCTCTCACCTTTTACAATTATTTTGGACGCAAATTCGAATCGAATCGGGTGACCGCAAAAGTTTAAAATAACATTAAAGAAAATGGAAAATATTGTTTTGTTTTTTTAATGTTCACTATTTATATTATTTTTGAAGAAAATCTAACATAATGATTTTGAGGGCAGTGTAGAAACACGTTCGGTCTAAAAGTTGTAATCAACAGTGAAAATATAGGGAAGAAGTTGCTGCGGAATCCGACAAACTTATGAGTTTTAGAAAATTCAAATGGAGCCAAATAATTGAAAGTCTACACTTGACTTTGTAGTGTCGGATTAAGCTTCTTGACCGACGAAAGTTAATCTTCACAGCATTTGGCTCCACTTGCAATAATTACAGTATTAGAAGAAAACTCTCAAAGTTGGTAAGTGACAAGGTGGGATCAGCACAGGAATTGAATTTAACTCCAGTTATTCAGAACGACAACACCGATAAATTTTATGGTAACATTGCAGTTACGAAGAGATATTCTTGACGACGACGAGAAGACAACGAGATCAAGAGGAAAACTGAAGGTTACTACTGCCCTTCCATGGGCAAACTCTTCCCGCAGCCGAGCATCAAATTATCCTGTTTCTCTTTGAACAGGTTTGTTTCTTCAAAAATCATGGACTTCAAATTCTCTTTTGGTAGGTCATCGTATTCCATGTCCAATTTGAAGGGTTCCTCTGCCACCGGCTAAAATGACAAGTTACTCAATGAATCAGAAATATACTATGGTATTCCGTACCTATCAGTAGACGAAAACGTAAAATAAAGTACCTCATCGGCTGGTTCGTAATACTGTTCCAAATAAGGATGAGCCAAAGCATCCTCCACTAGGATCCGTTTGTTCGGATTGAAACTTAGCATTTTGTCGAGGAGGTCGAGAGCCTTTGGATCTGCACCAGCGTATAATTTCTGCCACGGAACCTTGGGCTTATAAGGGAGTGACTGTAAATAGTTCCTCGCCTTGTCATTGATAATACATTGAAGGTCTTCCTGAGAGGGAGTGCCAAGAACACCAAGAATATGATTAATCTGGTCCAAGTAGTGTTTCCCTGGGAAGATTGGCCGATTTGATAGCATTTCTGCTAAAATGCAGCCCACTGACCAAATGTCAATCGATTTGGTATATCCCTGTAGCAATCCAAAAGTGAATTAGAATTGTATTTGTAACCGTAACCCTCAAAGTCCTACAGGAAGAACACAACTTACCTTTGAATTCAGCATGATTTCTGGAGCTCGATACCATCTGGTAGCAACGTATTCAGTAAGGAAGCCCGTATGGTCATGATCGGGGTCAGCGACTCTCGCCAAACCGAAGTCGCAAATCTGAGGATAGACCATTAAAATTACTATTCTCATTTCTCGGTATCTTGGTTCTTCATGGTTCCGTCTTCGAAATGTCGTTCGTTCTAAAATTTATCACCTTGAGGTCGCAGGTGGTATTGAGGAGGAGGTTGCTGGGTTTAAGGTCGCGATGGAGAACATTTGCCGAGTGAATATACTTCAGCCCTCGCAAGATTTGGTACAGGAAGTAGCAGATGTGCTCGTTACTTAGCTTCTGCGTCCTTAATAACTTATATAAATCCGTCTCCATCAAGCATTGAACAATATAGACATCTCTTAACTCATTAATGGAATGTGCTCTCAGAATATCACGAATGTCAATTATCTACAAAATAAATTCATCATTGCCTCACCACTCGCGCTCTTTAATTTTAACTAATTAAAACCTTACGTTCTCATGGCGGAAGCGCGTTAAGATCTTGATTTCTCGCAGAGTCCTCTGGCAATATGTTTGATGTTCGAACGGTGAAATTTTCTTTATTGCCACATTCGTCTTCGTCAGTGTATCGAATGCCGACCTGTTATTTGCCATACACAACTCACATTTCAGAAACCAAGAAACTTGACTCAGAAGTTAAAGATGAATCTTACACAACCATTCCATAGGCCCCCTCGCCAATGTAGACCAAGTTCTTGTAACGAGGTCCCACGTCGAACTGTTGACCTCGAATGACCTCTGCATTTGGTGAAGGGTCTCCACGTGCAGGAGTACCCTCTTTAATTTCCATATCTTCCTGCTTTTTATTCACTTTGCGAAGCTTTTAAGTGCGCTCAACTGCCAATATGTCCAAGTCCAGTTTAACTAATAACGACCCTCGCTCCTCTCGTGCTACTGCTAGCTAATCCTCTGGCACTTCTCTAGTAACATTAAAGATAAAACGTGATAAATTAAACTTCAACCTTCTTTAATAATCCTTATCGTTGGGTGGTAGTCTGCTGTTTTATTTACCTGTCTCTCGAATCGAATGACGAGACGACAGGTGAAGTGAAGTTTTGGATTCAGAAATTCAGTACAGGTAGGGCAAAATAACGGATGAACTTGTAATTTGTAAAGGTTCTTATATCTTTGCAGAACCGATAGGTGTGAAGAGAACTCACTCAACTGACATATCGATATCAATTAGTCAATTAGCGAGTTGTATACCCTTTGGTTCTGGATAGTCAAGATCTCCTTACATGATTAATGGAAGAGACACCTAATTCCAGGAAGAGGAAGCGGGGATGGAGAAGAAATAAGTGAGTGAAAGTGACGTCAGGAAGTGAAAGTTGAGGTGCGCCGAATGGCCGCTCCCTCAATATCTTTACTTTTTCAATGCACAAATTAATTTTAAGCACACCAGCAGCGTCTCCTAAAGTTCTTTGATTGCTTTTCCTAATTACTTTGCTAATTTTACTTCATTATTTCAATTAGCGCTTACTTGCGGTCTGCTCTGCTCGCTTACAAACTTCATGCACTTTGCAATATACTTGAGTTAAATGGGTTTCCCCTAATTACGCACGTCCAAGGTCCAAGTCAGGGAATTGATCTGTTGAAGCGTCGTTCCTCATTCGCACCTTCATTTCGACCGGAGAGCGTTTCTATTTTATACTTGAACATCTAACAGACGAGTTTGATTTGCATATGGTTCACTAATCTTATGAAATCAATTAATATTTTACAGCAATTCACAATACACATCTTTTGGTGACAGCATAAATAAAACGATGACTGTACGCCATTTTGTAAAAAAAAAATTGATGTGGCATTATTTACAAATTCTCCCGCGCATCCGCTGGGAAATGTTATCTAATCTCTTATCTCTCCCCTCACATTTTCATAAAACAAATCTAATGTCTAATTTTGGAATTTGTCGCTGAAACTGAAGTTTTTTAACACTTTAATTAAACTACATTTAACATTAATTAGTTAAATCTATAAATTATTAATTTAATTAAATCTGTGACGCACGAGTGATCGGAGTTGTTAAATTCTCGGATCTGTACGTCTACCAGTGCCGGTCATAATTTTGGCTAATTTGTGGAGGGTTGGCCAACCAAGATCGATCAGCTGATTAGGTTGTGATATGAAGAAAAGGTAAACAAATTAAGATTAACGTTTAAGTGGTTGATAATTGATCAAATTACCATTGTCATTTAAATCATTAAAGGATGAACGGACTAAACTAAGCTCTTAACCAAGATTCCTTCTACCCATGTTATGCTTGTCTCTTAAAAATTATGAATGTATCACTTGGCGTTCTCGGTCACGTCGACTCGGGGAAAACAAGTCTTTGTAAATTGTTGAGCACAACTGGATCCACGGCAGCGTTTGACTCCAACCCGCAGTCTATTGAACGGGGGATTACCCTGGATTTAGGATTCTCCAGCTTCAAAATAGGCAAGGACGAAAGTATTTATCCTTAACGAACAGTTGATTGGGTTGAGTTGATCATCGTTTACTAATTGCTGTCTAAAAATTTCTAGGAGATAAATGGAATTTTACTCTAGTGGATTGTCCTGGACATGCCTCTTTGATTCGAACGGTTATCGGGGGTTCTCAAATTATGGATATTATGTTGCTTGTTGTTGATATCAACAAAGGCATGGAAGTCCAAACTGCCGAATGTCTTATTCTGGCAAATCTTACTTCGCAGCACCTTATAATTCTGCTAAATAAGGTTGATCTAGTCAATGAACAGAAGAGGCCACAGCAGGTAGGGTTAGTTTACTTATGAATAAGTTACTTAAATGTTCCATTCCGACCGATTTGGTTGTTGCTTATTTACTTTTAGTATTTTTTTGTTTGCAAAGTCATCCCTGAATGCACATTATGCGAATCACATTCTGACACATTTGTTTCAGATTACGAAGCTGACCAAATTAATGAAAGGTGCGCTGAGCAAAACAAAGTTCACAGATGCTCCAATTATTCCAATTTCGGCAATTGACGTCTCGATTGGGACTGATGCACTAAAAGAAACACTACTTCAAAAAGTTGAAAATATGATTTTTCATCGAGACACGACAAGTCCATTTCTAATGGCAGTTGATCATTGCTTTTCTAAGAAAGGACACGGAACAGTTCTTACTGGGACCATCCTTCAAGGACGTCTCAAAGTTAACGACGTAAGCTATGTCTCAAGGAAATTTTGTACTAATAGTGCACGGATTAATATTTTTTAGCAAAGTATTGTATTATAAGAATTTTTTTCTGCAGTCAATTGAAATACCAAAAATTAAAGAAACACGAAAAGTGAAGTCAATGCAGACCTTCCGAGTGCCTATCCAAGAAGCAGGAGCGGGGGATCGTCTTGGAATTTGTATATCCGGCTTAGATTCCGCTCTGATCGAACGAACTATCATTTCTTCTCCTAAACTAATTCACTGCGGTATTCGTGTGGCCATTATTTCTTTGGAAAGGATTTCCTTCTTCAAGGAGCCTATATTATCTAAATTGCGACGGTAATTCACGTTTTCTCAGTTTTATCCCTAATTAAATTTCCCTTACTCATGAATATCATTTCTTCCTAGATACCATATCTCAATTGGGTATGATACAATTACTGCTAAGCTGACACTCTTCAAACCTGTATCTCCATCGGAAAAATACAATCCCTCGGATGAGCATGTCTACTTAGAACGGATTGAGGCACATAACAATTCGTCGCAAATTGGAATGGTCTATGCAGTTGTAGAGTTTGATACATTAGCAATGGCTCTTCCAAACAATCTTGTTATTGGGTCTGATTTACAAGCAGATCTCAATTGTCGTTTGGCATTTAGTGGTCGAATGCTGGATTATTCAGAAGATAAAAACTACCTCAGCACTTTCCTCCCATCAATTCAGATTTTACGATGGAAAGAGAAGATAGGAAGAGTAGACCGGATCCATAGTCCCACGGTGCTCATTGTACGAGGGTTCTCCAAAAGGGAAACCAGTATAGAACATCTACTTAATCTGAAAGTGAGAGTCGACCTCGGTAACGCTGCTGGATCACTTCATGGAAGAATAGAGTCCCGCTTTGGTCAAACCGACAAACTCCGAGTGCAACTCCAGGAGTCGCTTAGCTCCGAACATACTTCTATTCTAACTAATACGAGCGGAATTCCGGTTCACCTACGCTATGCCACTAACTACTATAGGGGCGGAGGGCAAAAAATTTTTTTCCAAAGCTAACAACCACTAAATTCATCGGAGAACTAGTTTAATTGGAATTTATTTTTGGAATGATCAAGTCATTATTGTTGTCACAATAAAATTACATTGATTTCTCAATCTCTGACACTGAATAAGGGTTTTTATGCTTTTTCTGTTTCTGGTTACTTCCTGTAGCCAAACACAAGGACAAGACTTGTTAGGGAGCAGATGAATGCGATCAGCAAGGCTAAAATTATTATCCAAACTCTTTTTCCTAGAAATTCAAAATTCAAATTGATATTCTGATTAATTGCATATTCTTAGGTTATGTCGTAGGACTGTACCAAACGGGACGTAGCGAAACATTGTCCAATAGGAACCCTTTCCTTCCTCGCCTCCCAGTAAATCTACTTCCTGTCCAAAATCTTCAAGCATTCTGAAAATCATGTAAAAACAACATCAATAATTTGGTAATTATGTAAATACAAACTTTTATACAAGTTTTAGCATTACAATGCATTTTCGTCGCATTCGACAAAGAGGCTGTTGGGCGAGGAGACAACGATGACTTTCTCCGGACTTTCACTTTCCAATTTCCGGTATTTGGTCTTATTGAGACCGCCCAATGCTACCTTGGGCGTTTCCGGCTAAAAATTGAAATAATACCAAAGTGACGGATCAAGACTTCCATTTAATTGCTACTTACTTGTCGTGCACTGCGGTCCCAATCCTCTCTTTTTAAATTCAGTTCGTCCTTGATATTCTAAAGAAGCATCAAATTTCAATTAGCCAAAATTTTTATTGGAAATACTAGTATATCATGTATCTAAAAGGGTGCAGTTTGTTCGCTCTAAAACATTTCTAGGGAATTATCTATCCCAAAATCAAACAAGACTGCCAGGTAGCGCTTCTTAATTTGATATTGTGCAGATCTCATGCCTCAGTAAAATTAAAATTAATGAACATTTCACATTATTATTTGAAATTTTATAGCATTGTTTTCTAAAAGTATTTCACTGGAAAAAATCTTTAAACAAATCTTTTACAATTTAAAGTCGTGGTTTTCTGAGATGCAGATATAAATTAGAATGAAATTGGACGTTTCTTCGATATTGGTTCCGAAAAATAATGATTTTTTCTTCTGTTATATTTTTTTTTTAAATTTCAATTTATTTTTTCTCAAATTATTTTCATAATTTGAGAATTGCGATCGATTAATAATACTCTTTTTTGTTACTGAAATGATGCTAATATCAAAATCATTACCTGAATCTCCTGTCTTGTTTTGATGATAAAGTTAAGTCTGGATGAGATTTCTTTGTTATCACGGAGCCCTTGACGTTTGGCAATGGCCAGCGTCGCTTCGAGGTCATCCAAGTCCCACTCGAGGCTTCGGAGACCGTTCCTTAGCTGAGAGGCAACCCATTCCGACACTTCGTTTGACCCTTGGCAGTTGTCTGTCCAGTGCTGGAACAGCTCTCGCGTTCGACAGAGAGCCTTACACACCTCCCTATAAGCAGCAATTGACCAATTAACAATTTCGCACAACCACAAACCTCTACTTTCAGCTCCAAGCTTCCAGGAATATCCCTAACCTCTGACCTTTAAATTTGAGAGGATACTTACTCTTTGACGACAATGAAGGGGTCGTCAAGGGTCATGATCCTACTTTCTTAATCTCAGCAGATGATTTCCATTTGTCTAGCCTTTGCCTCTCAAGGAATTTCCGTGTCTTGCAATAAAGTGTAAGGTGGCTAGGAGAAAGTTTCTGCGCAAAAGGAAAGCACTTTCCCTTCGCTTCCAGCTCTCCAGCCTTATTTGATTTTTTAAAAGACGACGGAGGCTTCTCCTGGAGAAAGTATTGGGGAAAGCATTGCATTTCCCTTACTCAGCCCTACCGTTTTATGACACCCTATTTTTAGGCAATAATTTGGCCCCAACCAACGGAAATAAGGCTTTCTCCTCAAAAATGAAAGTAGAAACTCGACTTTCTTTTCTACTATTGAAGTAACGTAAGAGAAACAGAAAAAGAAAAGAAAAATAACAAAAGAAAGCCTTGAAGGGCATTGCGGCGTGGCCCTTAAAAATTCATCATTGACTCGGCGGTGCTGAAAATTCAAACAATGGGAGTTTGGCATTGGGGAAAGTTTCAGACAAATGAGAAAAAAGAGATGAGCTTTCTCTTGAGAATTGAAGGTCAATTGCACAGTTACTGGTTAACATCATCATATCAATTACATTAACTTTATCGAGAGAAAGCTACCTTACAGCATTACGACATGATTTTTTTGTTCCCGTTAAGTGGTTAAGAATACAGCAGAAAAAAAAAATGATCCGTTTGATTTCGTGAGAAAATGTAAGAATGTCTATGCTTTTATAATGGAGCGTAGTAGCTACTTGGCTTCCTTCATCCCAGAGCTCCCTTCCTTCCTTATTTCAGAGCCAGACTGCAACAACGCAGTTTCTCTTCCCTGCAACAGCATCAGTCATCCAGCTTCCTTAATTTATTCAACGGGAGCACAGATTCAAAAGAAAAATAACGATTTACGACAAAGAACTAAATTTTACAACGGATTTTGAGCCATCATAATCGGTGTGATTAACTAATCGCAAATGCAATTAGCATTGCATTTAACAAAACGCTCTCAAAAGGAGTAGGTACAATTCTCATTTGAAAAGTTGGGCCAATAGTGAAGGTGTTTGACTATCGAGGACTCAGCTGATTCATGTTGACAAACAGAAATCGTTTGCTCACAAATTGTTACAAGAAAGTGTTGGGCTGTGACTAGTAAGTTAATTAGTAATTAAAATAATTTAGGATTATTTATAGCAATATTCCAATGACCTATTTGAGCTCCTCAATTTTAATGACTACACGGTACTCAATTTTCTATATGGAAAGCCATCCGAACATGTTCTCACGGTAGATGGCGTGCATATTGTATACTTAATTGGCCTTTAGCCGAGTTAAAGGACGCGACCATCGTTCCTAACCATAGACCTTTTCATTTCTCGAATTAAAAAAAGAAAAATGATCAGACCTCCAAAATAAATTGCCAAATTAAACATTTTTTACCAAATTTTAATTTTTCTAAAAATTTAAAAAAAATTCTAAAATTCAGGAAATGTGTTAAATGGTGATAATGACATTCAATTAGACGTGTTTGACCGCTAGCTGCAGCCGCTGCATTCGCACCCCTCAACTACGCTACAAATTAAAAAAAAATTGAAAAACGTCCTAAATAACTTTCTAACATTGATTAAACATTAAATGACGCGTTTGACCGCTCGCTGCAGCCGCTGCATGCATGGCCCTCAACTACGCTACAAATTCAAGAAGTTTAAAAATATGAGGAAATGTGCTAACTAGTATTAGTAACATTAAATTTGCATTAACTAACGAGTTCGAGCGATCGGTGCAGCCGCTGCATGCACGGCCCCCAATTACGCCACAAATTCAAAAAGATCAAAAATTGGGGAAAATTGTAATTACCAATAGTGGGCTTGAATTAACATAAAATGATGTGTTTGACCGCTAGCTAAAAGCATATGCACAATTTACGTTTCAAAATCTAGGCACAATTTTTTTCGCCTTTGAAGCGAAAATTGTGCATGAACGTGTAGCGGCGGTAGCAAGCAGTCACGCACTTATTTATTTTTTATTTTTAGGCTAATTCTGCTAATTCGCACTATTATCTAATTTTTTAAATTGTTTGACTTTGTAGCGTAGTTGAGGGCCGGGCATGCAGCGGCTGCAGTAAGCGGCTAAACACGATATTTAATGCTTACGTAATGTACGATATACTTTTAGCACATTTCCTCATATTTTTTGACTTTTTGAAATTGTAGCGTAGTTGAGGGCCATGCATGCAGCGGCTGCAGCGAGCGGTTAAACACGTTATTTAATGCTTTTGTACTGTTAGATATACTAATTAGCACATTTCCTCATATTTTTTTGACTTTTTGAAATTGCAGCGTAGTTGAGGGCCGTGCATGCAGCGGCTGCAGCGAGCGGTTAAACACGTTATTTAATGCTTATGTA